>JAQFYB010007579.1:0-10664 GCA_034694085.1 Pogonognathellus longicornis
TACCTGGTGAAAGGGAACATGGATTAATTTTAAACCAAAGTTGAAAAACTACAAATGTAGTAGGCTGAGTAAAGGACGGGTTAAAAACATGAATGAGAACCTCAATATTCAACAAAATAGTGATGTACAGTGAGCTCATTGATTAAAACACTAATAAATATTAATACTAATTTAGGCATAGGAAAAGCAATTTGTCAAAATTATGTTTGAGCTCTGCCAATGAGAAGTTTGCTGTTTGCATAAATATTGTTGGGGTGGTTATCTATTAAATATTAGTGCTATTTGAACTTCTTGAGTCTTGACTGTAAGAAAAAAGCCAAATGATGCATAAAACTGCATGAAAACGATAAATGGTACCTACTATTTATGTGAACATTTTGTTTGATATTTACTATGGTTTCCCTCTGAGCTGGTGGAAGAAGTAAATAAACACATCCATTAAATAAACGTGATTCATTTTTATTTCAAAATAATAAAAACAGTACTCCAACTATGTATATAAAATCCTGATATATATTCGACCGTTTCTCACAATAACAAAATATCAATAATCAATGCTAGGTATTTAACATATTATATGGCACTCGTAAATACAGTACACCTTGTGTGTATCTTTCTATGCTACGAGACATTTTGCTACTACCTTGTACATTTTGTAGTGGAATACTCATTGGGATATTTTATAAAACTCTTTCTGTGTAACTAACTTTGCTCGCCTTCCAAACAAAACGTTAAAAGCGTAGACAACTGTGATTTAAAATATTTAGTATTATGTCTGATGTCTGACTTCAACCGACATCACTTTGCGCAAAAAACCTTTTAGTTTTATTAAAACTGTCAAAGTCTAAAGAACGTAAATAATTAATATTTTTGTTTTTTTTCACTGAAAAGCTCATGAAAAATAATGTGCTACTTACTTTTCTATGTCAATGATGTAAATATTATGTCGAGCATGTAGAGCAAGTACCTAGAATGTTGTTTAAGTTTGTAAATATTGATTGTAGATGACAAACGTATTGGCTGAATCTTATACATTTCCTTACTGCAAAATTTCGCAAGTTAGATATTATTTGAAGTTTAACGCTGAAAGTTAAGCAAACATTATTAGTATTGTAAATTATTATAAAAATACCCTCTTTAGGTTTTTTTTATCAATTACACAAATATATTGGCCGAAATATACAAATTTTCTTTTACTAACATACCAAATTGCTAACTATTCAATAATGGCGAGTGGGGTGTTTTTAGCATCATTGGAGGACTTTTTCTACTTTTTTGGTGATATTTGCTGTGCAACACCTTTGAAGTGGTGTCAGGACTCAAAGACAATAAAAATACAATCTGACAAAAGAAAACGAGCGGTCTGGTTAGTTTATTTTGTCATTGGAGGGCTCTACAATTTATTAATTCTTGGACGTCTACTTTACGAAATATATTCACCATCATTGAATGCAGCCCAAATTTTATTATTTGCAATGCCCGCAGTGCTACTGCTAATATCTCAAATATTTAATATATATTTATATACAAATCCAGGGGGGATTACGACGCTGTTCCAACATATAATAAATACTGATACAACATTGTCACGTGAGTATTTGAAAAATTCCAACAAATTAAAGTTTTTTGTGATTTTTAATTTTTTAAAAACTTGTTCATTAAATTGGGTTTTAAAATTAATTGCAAATCATGTTGCCTTTTTAGAGAACTTCATCAATAGACACGATAGATGGATATTCGAAAAAATAAGCCTGATACCCTGCATATTTAAGTACATTACATTTTGTGGCACTCTGTCCATTGGAGTCGTAGCATTAATGATGGTTACCTTGGAGTACAGCCCAATTATTTATTTCCATAATTTATTCCTTCCTTTTATTAGGTTTGATATCATTGCTGCTCCAGTAGGGCTAGCTGTTTGGACATTCGGTGTACACGCGGGCTCATCGGTTTTATTTTTTGCTTACTTTTATCTCGATTATTTATTTGTCACTTTGTCATGGCTAAGAATGTTGAAAACATCCAAAACTTCAAATCAGTCCTATAAGAAAACCATAATGATATTCAATCAACATCCTAGAAAAACAATTCATGTATATAGAACACTCACTCTTCTCAACCAAAGATTTAACCACACATTGGACAGTATGGTTCCCATATCCTTATGTATAGGAGCGCTAAATTTTGCTATATGCTTTTTTATTACTCCTAAGATGAGAAATATAATTCCAATGCCAGGTTTTGCAGCAATACCTGCAATACTGATTATGACTACACTTTTCCTGATCATGGGTCTACATATGGCATCATCAGTTAATACGACGTCCATGTTGTGTGTCCAGGGATGGAAAATTTGGAGAAATGTCTATTTAAGAACTGTTGTGTACAGCTGCTGTCCATTCGGGATGAATATTGGTTCATATGGAATTGTCAAGCGAGCTACATGTTTGGAATATCTCCAATGCCTGGTGTCCTATTCATTCAGTTTAGTTTTATCTGTCAAAATAAAATCACGAACTGAATAACTTAAATGTTTAAAGTGGGATAAAAACTGAGGAATTTACAATTTTTAGCATTATTCCACGTTTAATATTTAACCCACATTTAGTATTTAATTAAACTACATTATGATTTACAATCAGGTGGTAAATAGTATTTATCTTCAGTGTGAATGCCGGTCCTCATTTGCTAAAAATCGGAGATATTTTATGAGTTTCAATTTGAATGCAGGCAAAACGTAGTGGATCAGATGTTGGGTTTTTTACAAATTACTGACGTGAGACACCCATTAATATTATGTAAGTTCAACTATAAGGTGATGTTAACAAATTACGATCTGTCTCTGTTAATTGCTTATATCAGTCTGAATGCTTTGTTTGTGAATGAAGACCTACTGGAATTACTGATATTGCTTTGAGATATTTGAGAGGAATAAAATAATATCCAATTGTAGTGTCAATACCTTGGAAATGCAAATAATGAGCCTTCGCCAGTAACAAGCATACCTCTTTTAGCATCTTCATACAAAAACTATCGATGGACTACAAATAAATTTTATTAATTGCGAATTCATGATGGCAAATTTTGTTATAAGAGGTGTTCATTCCTTCTTTTCTCCATTCCATTCTCATCCATTAAAAGTTGTTGCACGCATCACCAACGCAAAACGAGTTCATTTGCATTGTAATTAGACCCACCATATTTGCTAAACGCAATACCCAAGCAAGATGCGAAATCATAGTATTAAATGCATCACTGCATATCGTTACCTTAATCATTAAAACGGACAAGTCAATTTCTCATATCATAAGAAACGGACAACTAGGCCTCTCTAACATTGAATTGTCCGTTTTTTATGATATGAGAAATTGACTTGTCCGTTTCTTTTGATATGAGAAATCGACTTGTCCGTTTTAATGATTAAGGTAACGATATGCTTACTTCTACCTACTTTTTACGTTATGTTTGACTTACACTGCTTGGTATCAAATGTAAAACAAATTTAATATAAGTAACTAGAACTTCTGCCTTAGCTTATCGCTTACGGCCGTAAGAGTAAGAGTAAAGCCGTAAGTTACTTAATTATGTCTACATACATATAACCTATCCAATCCACATTAACTCATTATTGTTTTCAATATGTTTCGTTTTCATAATAGATCCTCGAGCCCAAATTCCATTAGCAAAATCTTCCGTTGTCAATACTTATTTGACTACAATGCATTTTAAACTTAAAAATGTTTCTTCCATTTAAAACAAATTTTTAAACGTTAGAAAGCAGTGTCTATACATTTTATATAAACTGTCACATGTGTACATATATATACATATAAAATATACTTCGTGAATGCATTACATAAATTAATTTTTGTAGTACATTTCTAATTCTTTTTAGGATTTAAATTATTTACTATCATTCTCCTAAGGAATACTAATATTTGACGTCACAAACTCACAAATATTTCAGTTGAATAATATATAATAATAAGTATGAATTGAGACATAATATGAAGAGACACATGTCTATATTGTAGTGATATTTTTTATTAAAAATATTCAAATCAAAATCTTTAAAATATATTATAATGGCCAATGATTGATTTTAGGTGAGGTACAAAGTACTCTGAGAACTTTTTAAAAACATGAATGGCAATCTCTATGTTGCACAAAATAGTGAGGAACAGTGAGCTCATCGTTTAAAGCACTAAAAAATATTAATATTAATTTGGGCATAGGAAATCTATTTTTGAAATTATGTTTGAGCTCTGCCAATGAGAAGTTTGCTATTTACATGCTATATAAATATTAGTGGAGTGATTTTCTATCACTTGTGCTATTTGAACTTGTTGACCTTAGGAGTAAAGCCAATTGATGCGTAAAACTGCATGAAAACGCTAAATAGTATCTACTATGTGAATACTATATTTGATGTTTATTATGGTTTTTCACTAAGCTAATGGAAAAATAATTAAACACATTAATTGTATAAACGACATTCAGTTTTATTTCAAAATAATATAAACAGTGCTCCTACTATGTCCATCCTATCCTGGTATAGATTCGAACGTTTTCAACAACAACAAAATATCAATCAATAATGCAACTAAGTAAATACAATACTCATCCTTTTGTATGTCTTTCTATACTTTATTGTTTACTAGACATTTTCCTACTTCCTTGTCCCTTTTGTAGTGGAATATTCATTGGGATATTTTATAAAACTGTTTCTGTGTACCTAAATTTCCTCGCATTCCAAAAAAACGTTGAAACCGTAGATAACTGCTGTGTAAAATATTTAATATTATGTCTGACTTGAACCGTCATCACTTTGCGCAATAAACCTTTTAGTTGTATTAAAACCTTCAAAGTCTAAAGAACATAAATAATTAATAGATTTGTTTTTCTTTCACTGGAAAGCTCATGCAAAATAATGTGCCCCTCACTTATACCTATGTCGATGTGGTCGACATGTAAATGTCATGTCGAGCCTAGAAGTACCTAGAAGGTTGTATAAGGTTGTAAATATTGATTGTGGATGACAAATGTATAAGCTGAATCTTATACATTTTTCATACTGTAAAAATTTCGCAAGTAAGATATCATTGGAAGTTTAACGTTGAACGTTTGTGAAATTACTAAACAAACTATAATTTTTGATTTTTCTTACATTCTATTTAGAAATTAGACAAACGAAAAGTGAGTAAAACATAAGTAATGACAGTAATCTAATATAATATTATCTCATATTATGATTGATGAAATAATGGCAGGTAGAACACCAAAAATTTAGCCTATTTTGGCCAAGCTGAACGTGAAATGCATATCCGTACCTAGCGAAGGGCAACAAAAGTATTCTAAACTTATAAGACAATAACAATTTTTTTGATTTGGATATTGGTGGGTTAATTAATTTTTTCACTTCAATACAGTTTTCGAAGTCAGTAAATACTCATTGACATTAGTTTTTATGTAATTTAGGAAACCGATTATTGGGTTTTTACGTTTGGTTAAGTGAAAAAATATTTCCAGAAATGAGTATATCCAAGCATTTAAAATTGAATGTAAAGGTAACTTAAACAAAGTTAGAACGGTACAATTTAATATAACATCAACCTTTTTTAAACATCTAGACAAAAATTTAGTTATCTGAGATAGTTGTAAGGAACTTTATATTATAATATATTAATATTTTTAATTAGAAATTTTCATGTAAAAACCTATAAAGTATTTGATAATGGCCAAACAAATTTTAGTTGCGGTGCAAACCGTTCTGAGCATCTAATGGAAACGTGACTGAAATAACATACCTATATCATATTATGCTTAAATTATATCACATACGTTATGTTATATATCATAGTGACTACGAAAGGTCCTCGAGAAAAATATTTCGTAACTATATTAATGATTTGCAGGGTATCCATTATTATTGAAGTAGTGAACGAGTTTACTGAAAATTTTACCTTATGCATTTGCTCCTCTATTAAAGCGAATGAATTCAAAAGCTATACAACATTTAAGTATACCATTTATCCTTAACTTATTATATTTAAATAAACAACCATAAAAAAAATTTCGATTTCGATTTCATTCCTAATGGAGTAAAAATAAAGTTTACAACATTGCCCTTATTTTGAAATATTGCAAGTTTAAGGCATCAAATATAATATACACTGTAATATTATTGTTTATATTTCACTGAAAATCTCATGAACCAGAATAACATGACAATGTACTCACCTTTATAAATGTGGACATAATGTAAAAGTTATATCGAACAAGTACCTAGAAGTTAGAAGGTAAGTAGTACATGGTTGTAAATATTGATTGTGGATGACAAATGTATTGGCTGAGTCGTACACGATTTCCATACTGTAAAAAGTTAGATATTATTTGAAGTTTAAGGCTGAAAGTTCTGCCAATATTGTTAGCATTTTAAACTATTGCAAAAATTTTAAAGAGGTTTTTATCACTTATACAAATATTATACATTAGCCAAAATATTTACATTTCCTTTTACTAACATACCAAATTGACGATTATTTAGTTATGGCGAGTGTTGTGTTTTTGAAATCAATGGAGGACTTTTTCTACTTTTTTGGTGATATTTGTTGTGCAACACCTTTGAAGTGGTGTCGGCAGTCAAAAACAATACAAATACAATCTGATAAAAGAAAAAGAGCTGTCTGGTTAGTTAGTTTTGTCATTGGAGGGCTCTACAATTTGTTAATTATTGGACGTCTTCTTTACGAAATATTTAAACCGTCATTGAGTGCACCCCAAATTTTATTTTTTGCATTGCCTGCGGTATTACTACTAGTGTCTCAAATATTTAATACGGTTTTATATATGAATCCACTGGGTATTATAACGCTGTTCCAGCGTATAATAAATACTGATACCACATTGACACGTGAGTATTTCAAAAATTCATAACATTAAAATGCTTTTTAAAATTAAATAAAATTTGTTTCTAAATCAATTTGTCTTTTTAGAGAGGTTCATCAACAGACGAGATAGATGGATATTCGAAAAAATCAGCCTGATACCTTTCATTTTTAAATGCATTACATTTTGTGGCATGTTGTCCATTGGAGTTTTAGCAATAATGATGGTTACCTTGGAGTACAGCCCAGTTATTTATTTCCATAATTTATTCCTTCATTTTATTAGCTTTGATATCGTTGCAGCCCCATTAGTTCCAATTGTATGGACCTTTGGTATACACGCGGCCTCATCAATTTTATTTTTTGTTTACTTTTATATCGATTATTTATTTGTCACTTTGTTTTGGCTGCGAATGTTGAAAATATGCAAAACTTTAAACCAATCATATAAGAAAACCATAACGATATTCAATCAGCATCCAAGAAAAACCATTCATGTATATCGAACACTCACTCTTCTCAACCAAAGATTTAACCACACATTGGCCAGTTTCGTTTCCACCTCCTTATGTATAGGAGCGCTAATTTTTGCTATATGCTTTTTTATTACTTTTAAGATGAAGAATATAATTCCAATGCCAGGTTTTGCAGCAATACCTGCAATACTGATTATAACTACACTTTTCCTGATCATGGGTCTACATATGGGATCGTCAGTTAATACGACGTCCATGTTGTGTGTCCAGGATTGGACAATTTGGAGAAATATCTATTTAAGAACTGTTGTGTACAGCTGCCATCCATTCGGGATGAATATTGGTTCATATGGAATTATCAAGCAAGCAACATGTTTGGAATATCTCCAATGCCTGGTGTCCTATTCATTCAGTTTAGTTTTATCTGTCAAAATAAACTCACGAACTTAATAACTTAAATGTTTACAGTGGGATAAAAACTGAGGAATTTACAATGTTTAACATTATTCCACGTTTAATATTTAACCCACATTTAGAATTTAATTAAATTATATTATGATTTACAACCAGGTGGTAAATTGTATTTATCTTCAGTGTGAATGCATGATGCATGTCCTCATTTGCTAAAAATCAGAGATACTTTATGAGTTTTAATTTGAATATGCAGGAAAAAGGTACTGGATCAGATGTCTGGTTTTTTACAAATTACTGACTTGAGACACCCATTAATATTTATGTAAGCTTAACTATAAGTTGAAGTTAGAAATCACGATCTGTCTCTCTTAATTGCTTATATCAGTTTGAAATGGTTTGTTTGTGAATGAAGACCTACTGGAATTGCTGATATTACTTTGAAATATTTGAGAGGAATAAAATAATATCCAGTGGTAGTGTCAATACCTTGGAAATGCAAATAATGAGCCTTCGCCAGTAACAAGCATACCTCTTTTAGCATCTTCATACAAAAACTATCGATGGACTACAAATAAATTTTATTAATTGCGAATTCATGATGGCAAATTTTGTTATAAGAGGTGTTCATTCCTTCTTTTCTCCATTCCATTCTCATCCATTAAAAGTTGTTGCACGCATTACCAACGCAAAACGAGTTCATTTGCATTGTAATTAATACATATAACCACGGCCGTATCCAGAAATCGATTTCGGGGAGGGCAAAATGCACAAAAAAGAGGGTTTTTTGCCCTGAAAGAGAAAAATAACCTTCTTTTTTGGGATTTCGGGGGAGGCAATTGCCCGTTTGCCCACCCCCTGAATACGGGCATGCATATAACCTATATCCACATTAACTCATTATTATTTTCCTTATGTTCCGTTTTCATAATAGATCCTCCAGCCCAAATTCGATTAGCAAAATCTTCCGTTGTCAATACTTATTTGACTACAATACATTTTAAATTTAAAAATGTTTCTTCCTTTTAAAATAATTTTATAATTGTTAGAAAGTTATTTCTTTACAATTTATTTAAATTTTCATATGTGTATATACCTACATAGTTATACATATATATATATACTTCGTCAATGCTCTACATACATGAATTGTAGTACATTTTTAATTCTTTTTAGGATTTAAATTATTTGCTATCATTCTCCTAAGGAATAGTAATGTTTTACGCTACAAATAATATTTCAGTTGAATAATATATATAATAATAAGTATTAATTGAGACATAATATGAAGAGACACATGTCTATATTGTAGTGATATTTTTTATATAGTCACATCAAAAATTTTAAAATATATTATGATCGCCAATGATTGGTTTTAGTTGAGGTACTCTGAGAATTTTCTCAATGTTGCACAAAATAGTGAGGAACAGTGGGCTCATCATTTAATGTTTAAAGCATTAAAAAAAACATTAATATTAATTTAGGCATAGTAAATCTATTTTTCAAATTAGGTCTGAGCTCTGCCAATGAGAAGTTTGCTATTTACATGCTGCATAAATATTGGTGGAGTGATTTTCTATCACTTGTGTTATTTGGACTTGTTGACATTAGGAGTAAAGCCAAATGATGCGTAAAACTGCATGAAAACGCTAAATAGTATCTACTATGTGAATACTATATTTGACATTTATTATGGTTTTACATTAAGCTAATTGAAAAATAATTAAACACATTCATTTTACCAACGAAATTCAGTTTTATTTCAAAATATTATAAACAGTGCTCCTACTATGTCCATCCTATCCTGGTATAGATTCGAACGTTTTCAACAACAACAAAATATCAATCAATAATGCAACTAAGTAAATACAATACTCATCCTTTTGTATGTCTTTCTATACTTTATTGTTTACTAGACATTTTCCTACTTCCTTGTCCCTTTTGTAGTGGAATATTCATTGGGATATTTTATAAAACTGTTTCTGTGTACCTAAGTTTCCTCGCATTCCATACAAAACGTTGACAGCGTGGATAATTGCGATTTAAAATATTTAATATTATGCCGGATTTGAACTTGAACTGTCATCACTTTGCGCAATAAACCTTTTAGTTGTATTAAAACTTTCAAAGTCTAAAGAACGTAAATAATTAATGTTTTTGGTTTTCTTTCTCTGAAAAGCTCATGAAAAATAGTGTGCTACTCACTTATGTCGCTGTGGTCGATATGTAAATGTTATGTCGAGCAAGTACCAAGAAGGTTGTATAAGGTTGTAAATATTGATCGTGGATGACAAATGTATAGGATGAATCTTATACATTTTCCATAGTGTAAAAATGTCGCAAGTTAGACATTATTGGAAGTATAATATTATTGGAAGTAAAACAAACGTTGAACGTTTGTGAAATTACTAAACAAACTATAATTTTTGATTTTTCTTACATTCTATTTAGAAATTAGACAAACGAAAAGTGAGTAAAACATAAGTAATGACAGTAATCTAATATAATATTATCTCATATTATGATTGATGAAATAATGGCAGGTAGAACACCAAAAATTTAGCCTATTTTGGCCAAGCTGAACGTGAAATGCATATCCGTACCTAGCGAAGGGCAACAAAAGTATTCTAAACTTATAAGACAATAACAGTTTTTGTGATTTGGATATTGGTGGGTAAATTAATTTTTCACTTCGAAAGTTCTAGAAGTCAGTAAATACTCATTTACATTAGTTTTTATGTAATTTTGGAAACCCATTATTGGGTTTTTACTTTTGGTTATGGGAAAAAATATTTCCATCACTGAGTATTTTCGGCTATCATTTAATCCTCCCATACGAATATGAATTTTCCATAGAAAATATGAAATCACACACATTATTCATACACAT
>JAQFYB010007580.1:0-10663 GCA_034694085.1 Pogonognathellus longicornis
TGGTTGTCCAGGTTACTTCATTTTCGTATGCATTTTGATACACATTTTACCAAATCAACAAACTCTAAGCTAATTGTAAAAACAGTGTATCTATGGCTACTGTAGTACCTACTAATGTATAAGGAGGTTTGCCCTTTGAAAGGATCTTACGGTACTTACTTATATTATTTCCATTCAATTAAAATATTATATATTTATTTAAAATGTTTTATTGTATTAATTTATATTATTATATTAATATATACTGTTTTATTAATTATTATATCAGAAAATGTATTAAAAACGAATTTTTATTATATTGATTTACAAAACGGCCATTCAGGTTTTATTGTTAAATATGCATGGGATTTTTCGTTGCAGATCTGCCATTCATTATTACATACAGCAGATAAAGAGTGTACACCTATATATAACTTTGTTAGTACCAGGAAAAACTTGAAAATGTCGGATGCACTTTTCCCTGCTGCTATAACTGCAATTACAAAAAGCCATGTCATTACTTACGATGACTTTCTAGCGAAGAAACTAGGAGATAAAAACTTTGTATCTGGCTGTTTGGATCTGAAGACTCTCCACCAGTCCCATTTGGTGAGCGTGGTAGTCAACACTCCGGGAGACAATAAATTGCAACATATAAATCTGAAGGAAAACATGCCAATCTTCGTTAAAACTGTAACAGGAAAAATAGTAACGATGAATTGCCTTCCAACTGATACAATTGAGAACCTCAAACTAAAAATCAAAGACAAGCTAGGTATTCCGAACGAACAACAACAATTGGTTTTTTCTGGCTATCCACTGAACGATAATCGCAGCAGATTGATGGACTACAATATTGGAAGAGAATCCACAGTTCATTTGATATTGCTGCAATGTGGTGGTCAGGGGAGTAAAAACCACTGGCGCAGGTGGAAGAAGCGACCAGGGTCCAGGGGCGGCATGGTCGAGAGGCGCCTAGGTCTAGGATTGGTATTGTCTAAAGGCGCCTGTGTGTATGTGCGCCCAGTACCCTATATAGCTACTCGGGTCGCGCTTTTTTGTAGCAATTGAACTAGTGCAATTCCGAACCAAAAAATTCTATCAAATGCCATGCATTAATACTAGTAAATTTACATCATGCTATTGTAAAGGAGCTTGAAGAACGTGAAAATTAAGGAACACTATTCATTAACATTATTCAGTGTAAACTGTACCCTATGATATTCTCATACAATATTTGAGGTTTGTATGCAGTTATGCAGTGGCCCTTGCTTTTCTGGTTAGTCATATAAGTGCATAATCACTAATTACACACAATGCTGTATCTAGCGGCTGGGCACCGCCTCCCCCCCAAATATCAAAAAAATAGATTATTAAGGGCACAAAACCCAGTCCCGGATACGGCCTTACACAGCTCTTTCAAAATGAAAATGCAATTGGAAGTTCCAAAATGATTAGAATTTCACTCCACGTATTGTAGTACTACTTTTTTTGATAATCACTACGAAACGATCAAAGATAGGAGTTGATTTTTTAGGTTAAAAAAAACGTACAAAAGCCTGAGAACAAGGCTGTTACGGTACATACTTTTTTACAGTTGCCTAATTAAGTAACAATTAAATCTGTTACTTGTATGTTGTTGTTCACCCCTTGCTTCGTTTCGCTTTACATCCTGACTGAGTCCTGAGCTTACAAATTATTAATTAAATTTCCGTTGATTAAACAAAAAAATCCATGTGTAAATTTGATATCAGTTTATACCCCTAGTTTCACTTGAGTAGTTATTATAAAAAAAGTACAAGTGTTGACCAATTCAAGTGAATTTTGAGGTTTTAACTGTTGCAAATTTCAAACCTAAAAAGAAGTTATTACAGCTGGATATGCGAGAGGAAGTGGCAACAGCTTATGAAATCTAAATATTCAGATAAGTTAACATAATTTATATGTACGTCTCTTGGGCTTAACTCTGCTCCTTTGAAGTCGATGTAGTAAGATACAGTGCCGCAACTAGCTTGTCCCGGCCCGGAGGAAATTTAACGATTTTATTTTGTCCTGGCCCTTTATTTACATAATGATTTTTCCTAGTACTTTCATGCATAGGCGCAGCGATTTTTCGGTGGGACAAGGGAAAACTCAAAACATGATGTATATATGTTGCTCATTTTCGTGCGAAGCGCAAAAAATTTGTGCAAATTTGTTCAAAATAAAACATAAAATACATAAAATTTGCGCTTAACGCGAAAAATGACGTGATTTTCCTTTACCTTTCACGGCAAAAATCTATTTTTCCGGATTTAGGGGGAGGGCACCAGTGCTTGTATGCGTGTATTATTGTTTCCACTTCCAGGTATACATTTCAATATGATGTAGAATGCGTCAGAATTCGCCCATAATGTAAAGAAAGACCCAATTTGAGAGGATATGAACCAAAAGAGCATGAAAGTCGCGATCAAAATTTAAAGATTTTTTTCGTAAAATAACGTCTTATTGGATTTCTGAGAGGCCAATTGTACATTTTTTCCTCCAGTTTACGATGTTGAGTCAAAATGGTTTCAAAAATTGGCTAAAACCTCTTAAATATTGACAATATTAACCAAAAACGTCAAAATATTGATAATATTTAAAGCTAAAAAGCTAAATTAATTTTTATATTTAAACATTTTGGCTCAAAAATGCTTCACATTAGATGAATAATGGATATTAGAGAACTCAGATGTGTAGAGGGAGAAACAATAGAGTCGGAAATCAATAAATTTACACCTTTTGGTTGTCACCGATTCCCTGTGACAATAATATGAAAAAGTTTGGCATTTTTCCAACCGGTCCCGGCCCTCTGACCGTCCCGGCCCGGAGGATTTCCCTCCCCTGGCCACCTCGTCGTTACGGTACTGGTAAGATACTGTCACAAGACTTTGTATCTATCTAGAGGAGGTGATTTTGTTTCTGCAACATTGCTGCCAAGATGACAGGGAAAAGAGTCATAAACAAACAGGGAGGAAGTGGACAGCACAAGAAAGATAGAACTGACTATGATGACCATTCAGATGCCGATGATGAGATCGCTATGATGAAAATCCTAAAAAGAATTGACAAGAATGTCCAGGAGCTAACAGAAAAATTCAACAAACAGGAAAAGTACGTCCTGGAATTGCAAACAAAAGTGAGCAATCTGGAATCGGAAAATCAAAAATAATGACTGAATTAAGAAGTAAAAATCTTCTCTTCATGGGGGTACCTGACCTTGAACATGAAACGGAACTCCAATGCAACCAGCAAATTATGATGATTTTGACCAAAAAGCTGAAATTAACTGGAATCGAAATTGACTTTGCTTATCGGATTGGAAAATTTGATCCAGCAAAAAGACGCCCGATTAAAGTTCAATTTCTAAGACAAAATGACAAGAACAAAATTATGGCCAATAAATCAAATTTACGACAAGAAAAGGATGATCCTATATTTATTGTAGAAGATCTCCCTATAAAAACAAGAATTGCTCGAAAGATCATTAGAGAAAAAATCAATGAATCTGCTCGGGATAAAACTTCATACAAAGTCAACTACTCCAGAAACGAAATAATAGTGAATGGTCAAGTTTACAAAGTAGTCAACAACACCCTTACCTCTGATAATAAAAAACACAACCCTACAGTTGGAACATCATCTAGTTTTTTAGGCAACAATCAAGGATCGACCTAATAAAAAACAATCCACAATTGGAGCAATCTGTCCCATTAAATACAAAAATACAACGACCAAAGAGAATAAGTATGGCTCATCTAAATATACAATCGGTACGAAATAAATTTTTTAAACTAAATTGCTATTTAAGTAATAATAATTATGATATATTATGTCTTAGTGAAACTTTTTTGAAACAAGGCATTATTTCTCCTATATACCCAAATTGTAATATCACTCGGAAAGATCGTAATCATAAGGGTGGAGGTGGTTTATGTATTTTGACTAATACGAATTTAAAATGTAAAGTTGTCAACTTTAAATCCGAATTGGAGTTATCGGATAATAATAATATTGAATTTCTTTGCGTGAATGTACAATTGGACTTCGAAAAATCGTTTAATGTTTTATGTATATATAGATGTCCAAACTATAATGCTATTAATATTAATTATGATATGGAAACTCTTGACAAAATATTCAACAGCATTAAACAATTAGGAAAACCAATTTTTATTCTAGGTGATTTTAATCTGAATAATAATAAGATATATAATACATTTAATTCCATTTTAAAGAATTATTCGTTTAAACAATTAGTAACCGAACCTACAAGAGAAAATTCAATTCTTGATTTATGTATAAGTGACCAGATGGATTTGGATGTAAGTGTGTTGGAACCACACCTATCAGATCACAAGTTAGTCGAATGCGTGATAAATTTAAGTCGACCAAAAAGAATAATTAAAACTGTTTTATATAGACAACTATCTGATGATCATATGATTAAAATTGCTAATGAAATAAACATTGCAAACTTACAGTGTTAGGGCACTCTTGACGATAAAGTACAATTATTATGTAATACTATATTAAGAATTGTAAACAAATATGCGCCAATCAAACAACTTAAAATAAATGAACAGTCCGGTAAAAAGCAATTTACTATTGAATCACATAATATCAAACACCAAAGAGATGAAGCGTATAAAGATTGGAAAAATAATCCCACTGATACCAATAAAGTAATATTGAAGATACTGAATAAGTTTTTAACGAATTTAATAAAAAAAGACACAAAAAATGCTATGAACTTGAAAATAGAGAATGAAGGAGTATTCCCAGCTCTAAAAAGTATAATAAATATCGGTAAGGTTAATAATTGTAACATACTAAATTTTGACGCTAATATATTAAATAACTATTTTGTAAGTATAAATACTCAAAATAATACGCAAATATTATTACCAGAAAAAAATGTTTTGACTAAGGATTATAATATGAATTTCAAAGTTTGTACAGTTACAGTACCTGAAATGTTCAAAGCATGGAATATGCTAAAAAAACGTAACTCAAAATCACTGGATTCGTTAAATTTATGTCCCTTTTATATTAATAAATTGATACATTCACCAAATATGTTTAATGTTATGCATGAAATAATTAATGATAGTCTAAAAGATGGTTATGTATGCAATAATCTGAAAATCTCAAAAGTTATCCCTATTCCAAAATCTCAATGTGCAACTCAACCACAGCAATTCAGACCCATCTCAATACAAACTGTAATTTCAAAATTAATTGAAAAATGTGTCTATGTTCAGCTACACAATTATCTAGAGACAAATAACATACTTACAGATGTTCAATTTGGATTTCGCAAGAAACATGCAACAGTTCATGCACAAATTGCGCTTACTGATTATCTGTACAAACAAGTTGGACTAAAGAAAGTCTGTATAATATTATCTCTAGATATCAGTAAAGCTTTTGACAAAGTCAATCATTGTATACTTGAAGAGAAAATGAAATGGTACGGTATTAGTTTTCACTGGTTTAAGTCATACCTATCGAATCGAAGTCAATATGTACAATTAGTTGAAGGAGTGACTTCTGATACAAAAAATGTAAACCTTGGTGTTCCTCAAGGTAGCGTATTAGGAAGCATGTTATTTTCAATTCTGATAAATGATCTTCCTCTGTACATAAAAAATTGCCTCACAATTTTATTTGCAGATGATACACAGATGCTGATATCTGGTGATCCACAATATATTGATCTGATGGTAGAAAAACTTAAGACTGATTTTTGTATGGTAATGGAATGGATGAAGAATAATGGTTTAGAAATTAATGTAGACAAAACTAAGATGCTTGTTGTAACTTCAAACCATATAATGAAACAGATTGGTGATATAAGTCTGAATATAGATAACTGCATAATTAAGCCTGTTAACGAATTAAAAGTATTGGGTCTCACTATTGATTCTCACATGAATTGGGCCAGTCATATATCCAATGTAACAAAAAATTGCAATTCGATTATTTGGTCAATTTACCCTTTTCAGAATGTATTCAATCAATGTAATAGAAAAATAATAATAGATGCTTATTTATTTTCTAAAATAAGATATCTGTACTGCATTTGGGGTACAGCCTCAAAAACTAATATAAAGACAATCGAAAAGATAATAAGAACAGCAGGACGTTATGTGCTATGTGTAAGAAAATACGACAGTGTAAAGGAGCTAATTACAGATGAACTGAAATGGCTCTTTCCAAATCAACTGTACAAATTTGAATTACTAAAAAATGCATATAGTATGATAAAAAATGAGTGTCCAAATTACTTTAATAATTATTTAGATATAAATAATGCAGAGGTAATAGTAAAAACATCTAGAAATAATAAATATACGTATACTATGTCTCAAGAAAAAATGTCTTCACAATTTGGAGCAAGAGCGTTTACTGAGCAAGTAAATAAAGAATGGTTTGCCCTGCCCGAATCAATTAGGAATGCTAAAAGTTTTAATATTTTCAAAAATAATTTAAGCAAGCATTTATTACAGACTCAAAAACTTGAATGCAAATGTGAATTATCTGATTTTTCTCATTACGATGAAACAATAAGTGAAGTTGTCAAATATTGGTTATAATATAATATTATTTGAAATTGTATAATATTGATTTTAAAACAAAATTGATGAAATTGGACTAAGTGAATATCAACATAATAATGTAACAGCCTCCATGGAGGAAATTGTTATTACTGAATAAATAAATAAATAATTAAGTATAGATCCACAAATGCTAGGAATAAAATGATTTAAAAACTTCATTTAATGATAAAACTTATCAAGCACAGATTTTATTCCTAATTTGGTATTTACTCTTTATTGGTAGCATCGGGTTGTGGGCGGCACTAGTTCAAGCTACGCCACTGGTGGTGGTGGTATTACTTAAGCCTTATATCTCCAAACTGATCTTCGGGATCGAAGATTTGATTACGACTTCACTGGTTTGCTTGACAAGGGGAAAACTTTTAAACGAGGCAAGTTTGAATACAAGCGTCCGTATGGTTGGAAAAGAATTGCTCTGAATGTTTTGAATAAATACAACGACAATAATTGGATAGGCGCTTCTGGGGTTAGGGCAGCATCAACAGATCCATTAGAGGATGAATGGCCAGGTAATTGTTTCTATTAATTCTTTTCAATAACATTAAACTGGAACAGGCGCGTAGCCAGGAATATGAGTTGGGGGCTGCATAGCATGGTTGAGCAAAATTAATTTCTGGTAGAACGAAATTCGAGTATGAATCCATAAAAGCACGCTGTAGTGGAATTAATGCGATGAAACAGACTTAAAATCATCAAATTCCTGCATAGTGCGAATGTTTTTCTGATTTTTTGGACTTTCTGGTCAAAATTATGTACTTTTTTTAGATGTTCTATGGATTCTGGGGGGTGCACGTGCCCCACCCCCCTCTTGGCTACGCGCCTGAGCTGGAAAGCAAATAATATGCGCGCCAGGGTAGAGAGTCTTAGTGGGACATGGAATATAAATAATTTAATTTTATAAATTAATTCTGTCTATAATAATCAATCATTTCGGAATGTTAATTTTGATTTAGTTTCGTACCATGGAACTGGAAGAATCAATTGCCGACCAATTGCCCAGGACGGATTCCGTTTGGGGAAACGATTCATGTATGGCGAAGGGATTTATTCAACACCTGATATTAACGTCGCAGCTTACTATGCTGAAACGTTTTCTTACGAAGGAGATACTCATCAAGTTGTTTTTCAAAACCGAGTCAATCCAAACGGATTAGAAATAATAGGAAAACATAAAACAAAAGTGGGCGACTATTGGCTTTCACGAGAACACGATATACGTCCCTACGGCATTTGTATTAGAAAGTATGAAAATTAATCGGAAGCATTTCCCCGGACAATAAAAAAGTGGTCGCAGAGTCACTGGTGTCATAAGTAATTTTAAATGTCGATGTTCCTAAAACTAATAGTAGATTATATTTTATACATTCTAAAACACTTAAATCCTTTGGCGTCTCCAATCAAGAACTAACTATATAATGCTCATGGTTCTTTTATTATATTGATTATTTATTTATTTATTTAGTGAATAATTGTCGAATTCGCTCAGATTTGAGGTAGTTACATCGCCAATGCAATACATATTAAGTTACAGTGAGACATAAATAATAGGATTAAAACAAACAGTTTTCTTAACAGAACTATTGTAGTTCATTAAATATTCGAGGAGGCTGAGATAATACAAGAATAATTACAACATCTTTCTTTAAGTTCGACATTACATTATGCATGCATTATGAATGCATCTTCTCAGAGCCCGCTTTGTGGAGTGAAAAAGTGGTCAGCCGAGCTATTAGTTGCTATTACGTACACGGCGTAGTAGTTAGTTGTACAATGTATTCGTAAACTTACGTGGGTTACTGCTTACGCCACGCTAGTTGTCTAAGACGTCGGCTCACCACTTTTTCATTCCACAAGGCGTGCTCTGCATCTTCTGTCTGGTGTACCTCGCTAACGATAAATAATTATATGTAACCTCAAAGAATATAAAATATAGGTTGGCATTATACATAAGAAGTACATACGCAACTTACGTGAGCAGGCGCGTAGCCAGGAATATAAGTTGGGGTGCACAGCATTGTTTAAAAAATTAATTTCTGGTAGAAGGAAATTCGAGTATGAATCCATAATAGCACGTTGTAATGGAATTAATTAGATGAAAACAGACTTCAAATAATCAAATTTGTGCATAGCGCGAATTTTTTTCTGAGTTTTTGAACTTTCTGGGCAAAATTATATACCTTTTTAGATGTTCTGAATATGTTCTTTTTTAGATGATTGTTTGGCGTCGTCAGGACACCTCACGACGCCAAAAGTGAATTCATGAATTCATTTCGACTCAATTCAAGTGAGTTTGTAACTGATGGAGCTTTTTTGAAAACTCACATACAAATCATGCAATACAAGCAGGGCCGTAGCTAGGATTGCCATATGGAGGGTGCTTGATATAAGACGAGGTTTTCATAAAATTACAATAGATAAAATTTTGTATTACCTAGTAAAATCCTTTTCATTGAAGTGGTTATTTAATCGTTACAATAGATTGCGGGTACTATATTAATACAAATCTATGGTTTTTCTTTAAAGCAAACTCGGTAAGTACTTCTTCTATCAGTGCCGTAACACGTCTGTCTTGGCCCTGAGGAATAGAAGGTAAAGTAATATTCCCAAGGCCGTATTTGTAGGTATTACGTTGGGAGGGACAAAATAGCAGAATAATGCAGAAAAGTATTCATTATCGCGCGAAGCACGAAAAATTTGAGCTATTTTAGGCCGAAATCAATCTACAATGCATTAAATTTGCGCGTAGCGCGAACCTTTTTGCGATTTTATGATTTTTTTGGTAAAATAACGTATACACTGCAACACATAAACTTGAGAATAGGTGCTTCACTAATCGATTTATGCGACTAAACTTTGATGATGATTGGATCAATATTTTTTGGAACATCCATGCTGGTGATCCAGATCGTTTCCCAGAACGAACTTCTAAAATCTTTGTTGATTTCATGAGAATCAGAATCAATATAGCGTGCACGCGATACAATTGTTCCTTTTTTGATACATCTGTCATCTGTGGTTTTGTACACAAGAATGGAAATAATATTTTGCTTTATGTATTTTAGTTGCAATTATATGTTTATGTTTACAATTCTAAATCAGAACAATGATAAGTTCTAAATTATATAAGTTCGGTGTGAAAGTATTGTTTTGAAATTTGCCCACCCAAAATAATTGACAGCCCAATGTTGATTTGATGGTGACCAATTGTTTATTATAATAATAATTATATATAAATATAATTATTAAATTGATTAAATATAATATAATATAGTTGCAAGAGCAGTATAAAATTATCGCACCACTATTAGGTATATATTTATAATTCATACAATATTATAACTTATAAAAATGAGGTACTAATGGAAAAAATGCAGTGACTAACTCTACGACACCGCAATTTAAAATTGGAAACAACTAGTTCAGCTAGAAATACAACAAAAGCAATGACAACGACCAAAAGGAATATATAGAATATTGTAATTATGTTCGAATCAAACAGATTTAACGGTGTTGGTAAATTATCCATGCAGCGTTTGCACATAGTAAATTTTCTCGATGAAAAATAATCTCACTCGGCATAAATTCCTGATTGTATCACTCTGAAAAAACGTATATGGTAGAAATTCATTAAAATCTTGTAACCAGAATCAAACCGAACTTGAATGCCGTAATTTATTTCATACAATGATTGATCAGGTTTGCCAAATGTCAAAGTATAACTTTCGTTGCGGGATTATATGTTCTCCATTGTCGATCTACTTTGACTCATTAAAAATATTATATTTTTGACTTGTCTCGTAAATAAAAGAAGAATTAACGCATTTTGAAATCCACTTTTGAAGAGTTTTAAAGAGTTACATAATTCGAATGCTCTTTGAATTACAATGTTTGTTGCTTTATCATATTGAGATTTATATGTCGTGTGATACAATAGCATGACAGAACAATTTCCCGTATAACTAAATTCTTCAAATGTTTCATCATCAAAAAGATTATAGAACTTGAAATATTTCTGATAGCAATAATAATGAGCAACAGCC
>JAQFYB010007581.1:0-10661 GCA_034694085.1 Pogonognathellus longicornis
TGAATATATTCGTGATCTACCAAATCAAAAGCTGCTTGCTGATCTAAACAAAGCACTGCTCCTTCCTGTGCCTCTTGAAAAGTATCTCTAAAAAACGAGAGATTATCATAAATACTTCTGCCTTTTATATTGCACGTCTGGTGAGGTCCAATTATTTCATTTAGTGTTTCTGTTAATCGGTTCTTTAAAGCAATAGCTATAATCTTGTAATCAGTATTTGTCAAGGCTATCGGTCTCCAATTCTTCAACTCTTTAGGATTTCCTTTTTTGAAAATTAGACTGAGTATTCCGGTTCTCATTGATTTGGGTAAAATACCAGATTGTATTGATTTATTCCAAATAGCTAAAAGTATTTTAGCATATTCATCTGCAAATTGTTTGTAAAATTCCGAGGTTAATCCATCACTTCCAGGCACTTTTTTATTTTGAAGCTTAGCAATTGCGTTCTTGATTTCATCAAGTGTCATTTCCTTATTTAGTAATTCCGAGTGATGAGGCTGTATTCCTGGTAAAACCGACAGATAGGAGATAATGCCTATTTTGTCAGTTTTGGGTTGATTATATTTACTTGCAAAAAAATCAGCAATTTTAATAAGTCTTTCCTTTTCTGTTCCATCTAATGCATTATTAATGTCCAATGACATTTCTCTTTCAGCTACTTTGTACACACTTTCTGGATCCGAGATTCCATTGGTCTTTCCGGAAATATTTAGCATTGATTTATATATTGTATTTCTATCATTGTTATTAGTTTGAAATACAGTCTGCAACTTCTTTTGTATAGTGCAAAGCTGCTGCCGTAATTCATTTCTTTCAAACTGTTCAGATTCTAAGGCCGCTTTTTTAATCTCAAATTTTAACATTTCGTACTTGTGATGATTTATTTCTGAAATGTTAAACTCCTCCAGCAATTTGTAAACTTGATATTGAAAACATTCATTTTTTAGTATAGGCGGTTTTAATTTCCAAATTTTGTTGCAGTGGTTTTTGTTGAATCGAAGCTTAACTTCAACAAAAGTATGGTCCGAAATGAAGGGGTATGTGTTAACCTCATGAATATATTTTGACACAATGTTGCTCACATAAATTCTGTCAAGACGAGCGAGTGGATTGTGTTTTTGAGTCCCAATGTGTGTCATTGTCTTGCCGTTAGGATACAGTTTCCTATAAGCGTCTTCTAGTTTATTTTCCGTGAAAAAGCGAGCCATAATGTTTTTTAAATTAATTCTTCTCTCTGATGAGTTAATCCTATCCAAGGCAGGATTATCTACATAATTCCAATCACCACACAAGTAATTAACACTATCCTGATTTGCAGAGAGATTACTTTGCAACTTTCGAACAAAATTGTACGCATCCTGATTATTATGCGGCATGTGTACATTATAAATAGAACAGTTTTCATCATTGATCTTAATTTTAATCACTTGTAGTTTACCGTGTATAATAACGGTATGCGAGATTATATGAAGAGATTTTTTTACAAAAATAACTGTTCCACTGAACTTGTTAGACATGGAATTATAATACGATTTATATCCATATATATTGTGAAAAGAGTGATTTTGTTTGCCGATATTTGTTTCCTGCAAGCAGATAACATCTGGAGTGAAAGTATTTACTATTACAGATAATTCTTTCTTTTTAATCGCATTATTCATTCCTTGAACATTTAATGTACTTATTTTAATGTCAGTCATTAGTTGTTTGAACCAAAACCAATTCTACTAAAAAACGTTGGAGCACTTGTATCTTTTTTACTCTTATCTCCATTCTGTCCGATATCTTCATCAGAACTAATTGCACTCGAGCTAAAACACGAGTGCACATCTTCTTCAACCGACTCTGTTTCAGAGTTCATGTATTGTTCTAAATCATCATTGGATGGATATTGATCAATTAGACGTTGTACTTTCGCCTTAATATTGCCATTTCGACTGTTAAGACATGTTTTAAATTCAATAAGCATCATTTTCAAAGCTGCATAGTCCAATGTACTTTCCAGTACACGTGCTCTGTAATTTACGATGACTTTTTTCTGGTTCCTTTTAAGAGAACATAAAAACTGCAATAATCCTAAGTTGTCCACTGGTCCTTGCAGAGGGATATTTTTCCATTCGTTATAAACCCATGTTTTTAGATTCTTTGGAGTAGGAATAAAAGTGTCAGCTTTCAATTGCTTTTGTCTCCATTTGTTTACATGTTCAAATTCATTTTTTGTTTCATTATCAGATCTATATCTTTTTAGGCTGGACGGTGTTCCTTGTGATTGAGTTCTTGATTCCAGCGCAGCAGTGTCAAAAACCATGGTTTTTGAGCAGCTTCCATGGTCTCCACTCTCTGCTCTGTTTGTCTCTATATCCTCCACTCGGTTGCTTTCATCTTCATCGTCCAAATTGTTGTCTTCAGAAGCAGCCTCAGCATATGATTTTTTGATAGGCCTTTCCTTGCATTGCCTTCCTATGTGTCCAATCTTTTTACAGAAAAAGCATTTTCTTGGGCCTATTTGCACCTCCAATCCCAGCATATCACCATTAATATTCACCTGTACAACCTCAGGAATTCTAACATTTCTGTTGACTGTCATGAGTATAGTTCTGTCTAGGCTTTTAATATGGTCGAACTTATCACTAACTCCATAAATCTTTTCAGCAACTATAGGTCCTTTAATAGAGCCATACTTGCTGAAAAGATTATGCAAATGTATATTCGTAACACTTGGATTTGGAAGCTTAACCTTGACTTTTATAATTTTTTCCTTATAGGGTTCTATAAGAACAGTTTGATTATTAATTTCTACATGATTTGCTGCTACTACTGTTTCGTATGATTCTCTATCCTTCAACCACACTGCTAATCCATTTGCTTTCATACCTGCGTCAGTAACTTTATCAGCTGCAATGATATTACATATAGATTCTAAATAGTCATTCAATGACACACCTTTAGTGGCCTTCAAAATTATACCGTATAGTTCTACTGCCTCGACAGGCTTTTCTGACCGTTGCATTTGATATGCATTTTTACTACTGGCAGACATCATTTAAAACCTCTATTTTGAAGGAAGGTGGAACCTATAACCTTCAAGATAGAGGTAATTAGATGATAAGAAACTAGCAATATAGATAGTAACCTAAGAAATCAACTCACATGCAATTATATTTGTTAATATACTACGACTTAGAAATTTATTTTAAACAAAAACCAAAAAAACACTAATAACTAATATTCATGCAAAAAAACAAAGCTTTTTTTATTTACCTTAATAATCCTGAGTGCAAATGACAAATAATAGTGTTTTTTACCAGTTAATACATCCAATTTTTCACCTAGAAAATCAAATAATTTGGGAGCTGAAAAACAAGCGTGCTTGCTCTTCAACTCCCAACTATCCCCTAGTAGGTATCATGTCGAAATTCTTTTTAAGTTGCACGAGCAATTGGTTTTACAAAACTTACAAAGGGTTGCTACTTGTTTGTAATTCTTCTCAGGCATTTCGTCAGTGAATATATACTTAACATGGCTTTTTGCTTCAATTATTACTTTGCGGGAATTTTACTTTTCTGGGTACCGGACGCAGATTTTCCGCTTTGATGTAGACGCATTACAATTAGGTTCATGTAGACATGCTTTTTAAGTTGTAAGAACATTTCTTTTGATGTAATTTTCTTGTGAGGTATTACTTCCGCATATGGCTACTTTGTGTCTTTTTGAACTGCAAAGTTTTCGGGTTCTCAAACTTTCTTGTAAACGTGTGGCTCAGGTATGGGTTGCTCGCAGTATATTCTTGCAACTTAAATGTAACTCGTTTTAAAAATTCAACAAAACTAGCTTATCAGCAGTTTGACTGAGTATTAAGTAATTTTTGCAACGGGTTGAGTTGTATAGTAGGACGGCCATGTACAAGAAAATATTTTTGTTTGGCCATGATATATTCTGTTTACAATGACCAAAGTAAATGTAATTTAGTAATAGTATATTTCCCCATCGCAGTAACCAGTAACTTTCGTTTGGTCCTCCTATTATTAATTCCGGGTTATTTCAGTTTTAGCAAGTTAAACCCATGGTTTTTGTATTCGTGTTGTTTATTTTGTGCAAATTATGCTAAAGTCAGAACAATTTAAACATGGTTGACAAATTATAGAAATATACACAACTTCGGTTTTTATAAATCAATCTTTTTTAACGGAAGAAAATTGGGTTGTATTATTTTGTTATCTACAAATACATCATAAAAATAGGTTACAAACCGCACATAGTTTCTAAGATTTTAAGCGTACAATGGCTACATGATAGCAATACATTTTTTGAATCACAATAAAATATGTTGCTTTTGTAAAATTAAAATTTTGCCAGAGAAACAGAGAAAACAAAACCTTCATCCAGCTTCATGCACTAGCTAACCAATATTTCAATGGATGAAGCTGGACGAAGGGTTTGTTTACTTTTCTGTGTCGCGCTACTTTGTAGATAGGTCGTTGTCAATGACAGTGGTATGTATATTGTATTATTTAACAAAAATTACGTAGTAGTTTTTGCAAAAGTTTGAACAACAAATTTACTGTGTAAGTCACGAATGTAATGCAAAGTGCTTAAACAAAGAAAACTATGAGGTAAAGCAAGGTGTTTAGAGGTATCGGAACCGTTGAATATTAACGTGCGACATACCCACTACAAAAATCCACATTGTAGTAGTAACCACATTTGTAGTCCCATGTAAATTTTCCACGCCACATTTGTGGTCCTAGGGCTTCGAAATCGCCAAATTTTTTTGCAAATAACTTTAATTTACAATAAATAAGAAAATGGGTTAATTGATGCGCTTTTATAATCGTTATGGCACGAAACATGTAAGTTACAATGAAGTGCCACAAATGTGATACACCAAATAACCCGGAGCCACAAGTTTCACTGAAGGACCACAAATGTGGTTCGTATAGTACGAAACCCTGTATAAGGACCACATTTGTGGTATAGGAGCTAATACATGGGCCAAAAAACATTTTTAATTTTTAAAAAATCAGATTTTGACGTAGGTACTTCAAACAAACATTAGCATGTAAATCAATCATTTTGTGACAAATACAAAAAATCCCAGGTAATTAGAGCACACGGAATCATGAAATAATTTTAGTCAAAGTTGAAAAACCACAAATGTGGTCCAGTCGGTATGTCGCGGGTTAAAACAGCATAATAAACAAGCTTATCAATGAATGCCATGTTCAAAAATCTGGATTCTTCCTCTGTTTGTATTTATAGCCCTATTCTCTAGAGATTAATTTTGCATAAATATGGACCGGGCTTTAATAAGTGGAAATTAATAATGTTAATAATGTATATCTACTGGATATATCAACACACACACACTTAATATACAAAGAAGCTTTTCAAATGTATAAACGAATTAACATTATTAATTTTCCTATATTAAAGCCCGGTCTATAATTGTACAAAATTACTCTCTAGAGAAGGAGGATGTAAATAGAAGGCGACTACTATTGAAAGGGGTGGCTTAAAATAGATAAATACGGTAAAAAAATTGACAAGCTCAGTCTTGATAGTATCAAGACTGCGAGCACCGGGATGCTCAGCAGATGCGCTCTGTTTTGATAGAGGTATTTTGAAATACGCTTTTAAACTTTCTATAGCAATGCTAAAATACTGTAGAGGTGCTTTATTACTACGCCATGGCGAATTATGTTTTCGTGCAATAATTTAATAATTCAATAACTTTCAATTCAAATTTTACTTTATTGCATCAGACTTTTCAAACAATATGCATCATTGATAGTCGAATTTTGTAGAACAAAGTTTTAGGTTTGCAGCCGTTATTATATATTAGTTATCATTATTAATTATATTATGATAGTTAATAGTTACTACATTGTAGAAATCGTGAAAAAGTTTAGCTAATTACTCCAACATCGAACTCAAACGCGAATAATTTGAAAAACTACCGGTTTCATTATTGAAGTGCACTGAACGTAACTATAGTTTATAATATAGGTTGAATAGTTAGTCGTTAGTCAGTTTTTTTATAAATTGTTCATTTTTTATTTAAATCGAGTGCAAAATTATTGTAAAAGTAATATGTGTCAATACTAAATATGAAATAGAATAATCATTTTTGACAGAAATATGAGCAACCTAAATATAATTTTCTACGAACCTAACTGTAAAATACTACTGTTTGTTTCCAAAAGAAACAAGCATTTTTGATGTAGCACGAGCCACAACAAGTAATTAAGTATCTAAGACATGTAGTGGTTTTGATTGTATACATTCCTCCATGTTTAATTCTAATTGGTGAACATGACTTTCTTAACTTTGACATATATTTGGCATCCTTCGCACTATTCCAATTATAATTTTTCATCAACTTCAAACATTATTTATACTTTTATTAGTACGCCATGGAGAATTATGTTTGGTGAAATAATTTATGGGGGTTTTTATTAATACCCCATTAAGCAAATTAAACTGTCCAAGGTCAATTACTTTCATTTCAAATTTTACTTGATCATTTATTGAATCAGACTTTTCAAACAACATGCATCATTGGTAGTCAAATTTTTTAGAACAAAGTTTTAGGTTTGCCGCCGTTATTATATATTAGTAACTATAGCTTCTAATAGTCAGTTTATTATAAATTGTTCATTTTTAATTCGATCCGAGTGCAAAATTATTGTAAAAGTAATGGGTCAATTCTAAATATGAAATATTATAATCAACTTTAAAAGAAAGTAACTTAAATATAATTTTAATAACTGTAAAATACTACTGTTGGTTTCCAAAAGAAACAAGCATTTTTGATGTACCACGAGCTCAACAAGTAAGTATCTAAGACATGTAGTGGCTTTGATTGTATACATTCCTCCATGTTTCAGTCTACTTGGTAAAAATGACTTTCTTAGTTTGGACATATATTTCGCATCCTTTTTACACTTCCAATTATAATTTTTCATCAACTTCAAACAGTTTTTTGACTGATGGTCAAATTGCCCTGCAATTAACAAGGTCAAAAACCATCCACCTGTGCAAATGAAAGAACCTGCTGTTGCAAGAAATAGTATTGCATATGACATTTCTTGGTGCTTTATAACTAAAATGTAATTACACACTAAAGTTAACTTATGCAAAGTAAATTGAAGTGGACTATTCAAAAGTCCAAAAGCATCCTGTATGTAAATTTTATTTATAACTTGAAGACATCTGTATGTATGGCAGATTTGAGCTGGTTGTCTAAGTATTGATTTCGTTCTATATGATTTCTGATTTGGACGCAATTCTCTAATTAGCAGTTTGAGTACTACTGATATTGTAGAAACAACCAAAACCAAAAAAATCATACAAATTGACCAACCACAAACTACTAACCACCAGTGAAAAAACAGCACTGGAGCCTTAACCCAATTTATGAGATACTGAGGAAAAAGGTTGTGAAGAAATATTTTAGAATCTGGTATATAAAGTGAAAGAAAAATTATGTATAAACTTGGCAATCCATTGAAGGCGATGACAATAAGTAAAATCAGAATTTCACTTCCGTCTATTAAATTGGCTCCTTCCAAGACGAATTTCTCTAAACCAAAAAATGGTAAATTAGAAATGGTAATAACAATTAAATGTTAGATGACATTATCTATTAATAAATCATTTTTTAACTTACTCTCGAATGAGTTACAAAACGAAAAATATTTTGTGAAGAAGCACACATCACCTATCAAAACTAACCAAATATTTAATATCTTAAGGATAAAAACAATGTGCAAGACAACTGCTGAGTTAATCATAATAAGGTCGTTTTTTTCCAGTTCAGAAAAGAATACTGTAGTTGATAAATAAATCGTGTATACGATGATGCTTAGGTGTAAAAATAAACATCTACAATATGATTTTTTATTTTCCACCAATCTGAAAGTTTTAAAACTAAATGAGCACGGAATACTGTAAAAGTAACAACATGTCGTCAATGCAAATTTTATTAAAAGTTTGGCCTCCACACTAAACATTTTATTAACGTATTTTCCTATATTCCAAACTAAATTAATATTTTATTACTCTATATCGAAATCTACGTAATGTCAAAATTTGGTTTACGAAATCAAGTTTGAAAGTTTATGCCTGAATGTGTTACTAATTACGATCTGGGAATTTTTCTTTTCTGATATACCGAACGAATATTTTCCGCCTTTTATATAGAAGCATTACAATTAGTTCCCATGTAGACATAGTTTTTAAGTTGTAAGAGCAATTCAAGTTAAAAAGTTTTTGATGAAATTTTGTTGCTTTCATGTCTTGTAGGGTATACTTCAGGAAATGGATACTGTACATGGTTTTTGGATTGCAAAAGTTTTCTGTTCTCAAAATGTATGGGAAAATTGTGGCAAAGTTATGCCTTACATAAATAATATTCTATAACTTAAATGTAACTCGTTTTAAAAATTAAACACAAGTAGTTTTTCGGCAGTTTGACTGAGTACTAAGTAATTTCTGCAACAGGAAGAGTTATGTAGTGGGACGGCCAGCCAAAATAAAATGTTTTAATTTGACCATTATATATTTTGTTTACAATGACCAAATTAAGGTAGGTAGAAATCACTAAGGCCGCAGTTCAATTTCATAATAATATACCAACTTTGGAAGATTATGTCAAGCTCAAAAATCTCGATTTATTGCTTACAAAACGACAATTCTGCTGGGTCGCGTTTTGATTTAATTTTGACTTTCAAAAAATCATTGAATGAGATATGTTTCTCACTATTTGAAGACATTCTTGGTTCACCATGTATCAAACATGAAGATGTATGCAATGCCTTAAAAATTGACTATTAAAGTTGAAAAGGAAAGTCGTTTTTAAGTAGGAAACATTGGAATAATACATTCGTTTTTATATTACGAGCTTTTATAGTATATAATTTACATAATATCATGTTTTTATCTATAGTACTATTCGATATATCGAGGTTCGAATATTTATGACGACCATCTTCCATTAAAATGTTGTCAATTTTTTAACATTTCTCCACTTTTGCTTCACAATGAGGACGGTAGAACATTTATAATCTACATAATAAAATGATATGTGTGCCACCGAGTTATTAAATGGCCTACGTTATGTTTATTAACCCACTGTATCGATTTTAGGGGGAAATATATCAATTAAAAGCCACGAGTGTCAAGATGGATGATTGCAAATAAAATTTTACAAAAAATTTGCATTTAACCTATTCAACGTTATGACCCAGCCAGGAAATAAACGCGCCACCTTTCCCCATGATATTTATAGAAAACCAGGTAGAAAGAAATGAAGGATGGAAACTTTTGTACTCCGTTGAAATATAAAGCAAATTTAAATATGGGTATACCACTACATGATATCTATTTCAACATTTGCATTGGGCATGCATGTATGTAAGAGTAGAATTATTTTATCATTAGCAAATCTTAAATTCGCATATTTTCTCTCAGCTCCCTGAATCACCCTGAGTTTGAAAGTAATAACAAACTGAACCTGAAGCAGTCAACAATTTCTCGACTGTCAGTGCGATAATCTTGCACTGACAAGTACTGTTTTGGTGAAAGTTAAGTATCACACTCAAGTTCAAGATTATCCTATTCGCGATATTATCGCACTCACGCACGTATTTTAATAAACATAATTCATAATGAGAGGCTTTTCTTTGTTTTTAACTATAACGCAGAACCTAAATGAGATACAGGTACAGGAAATTCAGGAAAACTAGGTTTGTACGTAATTTATTTATGTCAATTTCGAATATGTAAAATAATACTAAACCCTGGGAACAAGCCACATACTAAAACTCGCATGGGCAGCGATAATTTTTGTCCCACTAATGAAATGGAGTCTAAAATATCGTATTCGTATGTCAATTTGAGATTTACTGTTGAACTTAAAGCAAGATTCTCGCACTGATAGCCGAGAATTGCTGACTAACCAAGTCAGGCTTGAAATTTTAGTTTTTGAAAAGTTAAAAATAAAGACAGACCAAAAAGTTTACTCCACTGGAAAAGTATCATATCGTAATAAGTATTAAAAAAACTGATTTTTAGTTGCAATTTTGAGCGGAATAAACCTTTTGGCCACCCCCTACCAGGGGATGAGTATGTAGCAGGGGTGTCGAAAAAATTTCAAATTTTTTCGGTGGATTCCTTGAAGTACATAAAGTAGTTTTTATTCTTTATGTTTTTTTCGAAATACTGAATAGTTTTGTAGCAATAATTAAATTTATCATCAAAACTTTGGAGTTTCTGGCTAAATGTCCCGCAGGCAAATGTTAAAGTTATGCTGGAATGCATCGTAAATATTATATTACACCAAAACCATCCATGTCATTTCCTACATAGTATATAATCAATCATAGGTTGTGTAGTAAGCGACATTTATTCTTGTTGCAGAGTACGCAATGTTTGTTCAACTCAAGTCTTCTCTTATGCTACTATTCTTACTATGCAAAACTTTGATACTGCGCCACGGATGGATCCTACTAACTTTCATGCACTTTATGTAATCTCAAACTATCAAGAAGATGGCCAGAGTTCGATATTTCCCGGGAAAAAATCATTTTTGTTGGACAGTTGGGAAAAATGGGAATAACGGGAAAAAATGGGAAATAATGCTTCTAAGGCGTCAAATTTTA
>JAQFYB010007582.1:0-10661 GCA_034694085.1 Pogonognathellus longicornis
TCTTAGATGCTTATCTGAGTGTCTTAGATGCTTATCTGAGTGTCTTAGATGCTTATCTGAGTGTCTTAGATGCTTATAATGCTTTTCTGTACGCTTTTAATTGTACAGTATGGAAAAGGTTAATATAAATTCTTAGAGGTTTGTTTTGTTTATTTTTCTTTAGACTGAGTTTACTCAGTTGTATGGCTTTACCGATTGTCTCCCATTAGGCTCCAACAGCCACATTTAGCATCACCTTTGTATTGCAAGAGTCTATAAAAAAATAGATTGCGATGCTTTTGAGATGAAGAGCCAAGCGAAGACATCATGTTATAAAAAGCAGGAGTGTAAAGAGAAAAATTCAAGTCGACAAGTTCACCAAATGTACGGACCATTGTGGGAGGTCTGGGTGCCGACATCTCTGAGATACTCCATTCTTTGTATTCGTTTGTGACAACGAGTGCTGCCAACAGCCAAGCTCCATAAATGAAGTACACTGCTGATATTTGTCTTGAATTTGAACCAATGCTAGCACCTTGATTCAAAAGAATTCGACATGGCTCAAAATACATCTCCGTTTTTACTTAGTAAATTCTTAGGACAATGTGTAGAGATACACTCACTGCAATACAGCCGATTACTATTCCTAGCGTATCGGATCATCCTTTCTTAGCCTATCCACTATTTGGACACGGGTTTGAAAAATGTTAATTCTGCTATTCTTAATCCATTCATCGTTCAAAAATTTCCTCGTATACAATTCTGGAACAAGACGCGTAAATCTAATGTACTTCATTTGTGAACCACAAATATAGTGGTGCATGAAATAAATTTGTGTAGACGTGGTGTTAAGAGCTATCAAAATAACTTCCGATCGTACTGGTCGAAAGGCAGTTACACAATTGGAAAAGTGGGTTCCACATAATAAATCGTCCACCCAGAATTTTAGATTTTTGCTTTCAATGGCCGTCTCAAGAGTCAAAAAGAACGCTTCGCTTAAGTACATTCTCAAATCGCCTATATTCTGGTGATCTCTTCTATGCCAAAACCATAATGATGAACACGGAAATGCATACCTCAAAGTTGTTGCTTCTTGTTGGGAATAGGCTGACAATGGAAACAAGAAAAAGTTAACTCTACATTGCCATAAGTACGGCAGGAAAACACTTTGTTGGTAATTGTCGTAACCCCAATCACGCAGTGTTTTGGCTTCCCAATTTTTTGACTTATGTGCATTCCTAACTTTATCGTAATTATTTGGCAGGGAATAGTTTCCAAGAATAACGGGATATTGGAATTCTTCGAAATCGGTTTCCAGATTGTCATAAAACACAATATTAATCAGGCAATCGGTAAATGGCTCTAAATATACATTTAAGTTCAAATACGACTTTTCAAATTGGCCTACTACGTATTGCACATTAGCAAAAAATATTGAAATTAGTATCGATTTTTGCATTGTGTTGTACCAAAAACTAAATTTATATAACCTGAATTGAGTGTCACAATATTATAAAAATGGGAGAGCACTGTTGATAACTATTTTGAGCATCAAAACAGAATGGTTTTTTTCGCGACCACATTTCTATATCACACAATAATTAATTAATAGGCTTAATAAGGCTTAATAAGGATCTTCTGGTAAGAGAATTCAAAAACAACAAAATATCGCTAAATGCTATGTAAGGTAACAGTGGTCTACACACGATAGAGGAGAGGTGAAGTTTATTAGCATTGATTAGATTGCTACGCAAAATTAGAATGTAGGATATTCATGAACTGAAGAAGGGTAGCTTTGATGAATGTAGAAAACAGAAGCAACATTTCGTCTAAGCTAGTTATGAATACAAGACAATTCATTTCTAACTTCAATAATTTTTTATGTATGGATGGAGTAGAAGTATATTTACGAGACAACATTGAAATTTAAGATATGCAAATGAGGTTGTATATTAGATGACCAGTTGTGAAAATGTATTTTGAAATTATTAAATTTTATTATTTATGTTATTCCAGGGGAGAGTTGTGTCAAAGATATTTAACGGCTGATACTGTGATACTGAATGTAATGACTTAATGTCCTGGTTGTGGTATCTGGTTCGGTTCACTTATTTAAAGTCAAACCTTATAACTATAATATGTATTATCATGAAGGTGAGTATCCAGCTAAGAAGCCGGGTATTATTTGTCCTTAATGCTAAATTATTTATTAAGTATAGTGTCAACTACTTTCTAAGAAGGTTTATCACGTCTCTATGCCCGTCCGTCTTTTAAGTAGCTTCTCTCACACTACTAGTAGTATGGTACAGGGGCGTATCCAGGTCAGACATTTGGGGGGGGGCTTGACAAAACATTTCTTTATATTCGTAAATTTTTCGCGCGCAGCGCGAAAAAATTTGGCAATTTTTTCGCAAATTTGCCCAAATTTATGTCAAAATCAATAAAAATTCCAACAAAATCGCGCGTGGCGCAAAAAATTGGCCAAAATTTGTACAAATTTGAGCAAATTTAGGTAAAAGCACATGAAAATCACAATAATATCGCGCGTAGCGCGAAAATTTTTGAGATTTTTTGCCTTTTTAAGGCAAAAATAACCTCTTTTTGAAGAAACTTGTTTTTATCTAGTGTAAAGTTCAAAAATTTGGGGGGGGCTTCAGCCCCCTAAGCCCCCCCCCCTAAATACGCCACTGATCACCACTGGTTATCGGGCAAGTTAGATGTGTCAAAATATATTTTTTGATTGTACTTTGAGGTAACCTGTTGTAGTAAAGGTAACATAAATGTAATAATCTGTGTAATAAACCCAATAGGTATTCCTTTTCATGCAATTACCGATTCTTTGCTTTGTCTCTGAAACCGAGGAAAGTTGTGTGGGGAATTATCTTTATTAGCTGATTGCAAAAATGTCTAGAAAATTATTGAAAGTTGCCCTAAACCTATGTCATAGTTGTGTTATAGTAAAGTCATATCATGTTGGGCAGTAAAACAATTAAAATTAACTTTTATGGCAGTGTAAAACTTTACCTTTAGAATGTCATGTCTGATGGGCATCATGGTACATAAATTGTTTAGAATCTCATTGTCTCATGCATTTGGATAATAGATTCGACTCTCTAAAGGTTAATAAAAATATCTGTCATTTAATGCTAAGCAAAAACACAAATATCATTTTATACAATTATTATTATATAATACTGGGTGTTACTGACAACTAAATTGAAGTCAACGAAAATATTGTTCAAGCGACTTACATTTGGAAGAACTCCATCACTTGTTTGTATAATTTGAAATTATTAGCCAAAATGAAAAATTGACTAGAAGAGCAAAAATTATTACACACAGCACAAGCAATATCTGCTTTGAGATTGATAAAATGGCGCAGCCTGCAGAACTGTTTTACATTTATTCCTTTACTACAAGCCTAAAGGTGTATCTTCTGCCAATAATAAAAGGCCACGATTATCCCTCCTAAAATCTACACGTCAGCTGAAGTATAATTTTTGGGATGCCACGTTGTAGGAAATAGAGCCTCAGAACTGGAACGTTTCCTAAAGCAATGAACGGGCAATCATAATTTCGAATAAAATTGCGGAAGTACATTATGTTTCCCTTGTGTTTACGCTCTAGCACCTATAAATAAATTGTTATCCTCATACAGCCTGTACAACTTTTTTATATTTCACTCCTATATAGGGCGTGTTGTTGCAAGGATACTTCACACATTGATTTTGCGCGCAATTTTAAATAGGGGTCCATCGGTCTATCAGCAACGCAATTTTACATGCAATTTCATATGACTTTTCAACTTTCGTTAGTAAAACTGAAATTTTTCAGTAACTAAGAATCGCAGAGAGTTAAATTTGGACAATTTCGAAAGGGGGTAAACATAGCTACAACTTGTTTGCTTACAGTTGCCCGTTTCATTGTTTAGTTTTTGAATTATGTCGAGAACAAGTCGAAATGCCTACACTGTCCCGTGTAAATCTTCAAAGTCCTCTCAGCTTCACTCGTCTCATTCCAAACATATTTTCGACCCCTGCTTAAATTTGGTGCACAAATGACGTCAAACTCCTCCTCAACAACATGCCCTATACTACATACCAGAAGACCGCAGCTCTACCAATAATAAAATAATGATTTCTCGGAAAAGCAACATGTCAAAGTTAAAGGTAATTAATGCAAAAATTAGAGGCTATTAATTCTACTACTAAATTTGGCTTAGAGGCTGTTCATTAATTGACTTAGTGGCATTTAATGTAAAAAATTCATTTCTTTTAGAGACATTTTTTATTTATCATTTTGAGGGCCATTCCTTTATTTTAGAGGCTGTTTCACTTAATTTAAAGGTTCATTAAAATTAAGTCATTACTATATCAATGAACATGCAATCCTAATAGAACCTTCTGACACATAATATGCAAATAAATTCATAAAGCTATATTTCCTCATTTTCTCAAAATTGATAGAAACAGTTGCGTATTCGAGTTTTTTTGTGTAGGGAGGTAGACATGATTATCCTATTTTTAGCTTCCATGAAGCAGATATCCCGAAATTCAAAAAAGTTTCATATATCTTGCAGGCAACGCCATATTCAAAAATAGATTTCGGGGAGTCAAAATCCAAACATGAGATACAATTTAAATGTTTTTATAATGCAATTATAAAATTTGAACATATTTAAATATGTAAAAATCAACATACAATGTTTAAACATTGCACGTAGAGCGAAAAATGTTGCATAATTGTACCATAAACAAAATCAAAATCATGACCTTTGTTAGCTACTTATTATGTAATTTTTACAGGGTTATTATTTATTGATGCTCGAAACTCCAAATATCTCAATTGAAAAACCCATTTGAAATACAAATTAATAATATTTAATCTAATTAATAGTGCTACTTTTTTACGGTTCAAACCAAACTTACTAAAAGTGGCCAGTGAAAATAGTCAACGGCCACTTTTAGTAAGTTTAGTTTGGGTGGCTGTTTATAACACTGCCGACTCTTTACTCTGTTTTTTTAAATACAGTACGTTTTTTATACGGCGGACTATGGGATTGAGTAGGAGTATGAGAATACACATTTATTGCCCTATGTCACTATGGTTTTTTTAACTTCAACTCAAAATAACAAGATGAATATCAAATGCTCAACCATTATTGCAACTGTAACGCAGATGATAACACGTTTATTATTAGTTGCAATAATGATCGAGTACTCTCCTTATTACGCGTAATCACCATATTATTCTTTGTTTCAGTTAAAAATCCATAGTGACATAGGGCAATAAATGTGTATTTTCATAGTCCTACTCAATCCCATAGTCCGCCGTATAAAAAACGTACTGTAGTTTATTTCACCATCCAAAACGCTGCAAATTCTTATATCCGGATGATGTCACTCAACGATTGTCTTCAACACATACAAAGATAGATAGGATCTACACAACCCATTCGGATACAGTATTTCTGCTATTGAATTAGTTATCCAGAATCACTTAATTTCTAACTATCAGATATTGATCAGTTTTTCACCAAGATGGTTTTTTGATCCCTCTGATTATATATACACAGGAATACACAGGAATGATTGAAGTTGACTGTGATTTGAAGAAGATAATAAACGCTGGATGCAAATTAATTGGGTTAAAAAAGTATTTTATATTAATCATAAAGCGCTGGATATTAATATCATTATAAATTAAGTTAACAAGTTGTAGTATTACTTATATATTGATAATATTTTCCGTATAATATATAATAATTATTCATTATATTAGTGATTATCAATTAAATATAATTAAACATGATATTACAAAAATGAAGTGATTTGATAATTACATATGAATATTATTTTCCGTGTAATATTTGAAAAAGCATGTTCATAAATTTGTATTAATATATATATAAATAAATTTATATTAATATAATATTAATGAATTTTTTATTTGACACAAAATTCTACGAAACCCGTCGCAGCCATCAAATAGTTAACATTGGTGTTACAAATTTGCACCCACTTTCGGATTAAAGGACGCGTTAATCGGAATTATATTAGCAGTCACACATTCGCATTATTATATATTATATTATTCTAGTTACCATTATTAGGAATTTGTAAATCTGTAGTTTTATTTAAGCACCCATTCTTTTATCTATTTGTAATATTAAAGTATCAATAAATTCATATTATAATGTAAATACATGTATATTAATATAATATAAATATATAATGTACCAAAGTACCAATAGTATAAGTTACACTCAGTCAGTCAGTATTGCACAATAACATGATGATAAATTTAATTTTGCTAGTGTATAAAAGGATAAATTTTGATAAAATCCCTCTTATTACTTTTATCGTACACGAAATACTCTTCTTCCTAATTCGGCTCATTTCCACCATAATTAGCACCCTCGGGTATTACAATATTTTACCCGGATTAGACGAAGGCGCTCGTCTTCCTCTAATCCGGAGTTTTTAGTCTTAGTATTAATTCTTAATTCATTACACTCATTTATTAATTATAATTCTATAATATGAACATTAAATGTATCGCTTTAATTGGTTAGTTGTATTTACACTTCAAATATATTTCCTCCCTTCATCTTAACTCTGTAATCACTACATGCGCTTATTTCACATTCTAATTAATGCCGCATAAACTAAACGTTTCCCACCATGCTAATCATTAAAGCATTTTCATGAAATCCACATACCCTAAGTGTTTTCAGTTTTAATATTCATGAAATACTTAATGAAAAATTTCAATGCCATTTACGGGTTGTATGCATAAATAAAATGTCAACTTACATAATATATACTAGAATGATCAACGAACACACCTAGTCTGTAGACACATTTCATTGGTAGGGTTATTATAATCCACAGAATAATAATATCTACTTCTGTATATTAAATTCATAGAGAGGCAAGCCATTCATGAGATGTCAATTCACATCCAATGTAGTCTACTGAATGTGATTCGCTGCAATACTCTTGAAATAAAAATTAACCCAGAAATTGACAATTTCATAGGAAGTATAAATTTCTCTATTTCATAAATAACTTTCCATTTTTTTTAATTTTTGACAAATCAGTCCGAATCTAACTATATAACTTGAACTAGACCAAAATGTAATAATGTTGAATATTTTAAGTATATCTTCAAACATGAAAACGATTTTAACTATTTCAAAGAAATAATTAAAATTATTAAAAGACTGAACAGAACTAAGCGATTGATCAAATGGAGTAAATTAAAAATCATTGAAATCAGATTTCATTTTGTTCGTTAGTAGCTCGTTTCACTCTAGTTTCTTACTTACAAACAGGGTCGCACAAACGACATGCAATTGAGAGGTAAATATATTAAACCCTGGATGGAAATTAATGAAGTACCCAATAATGATTCTTTTATTTATTTGGTATTATTAGCATATATAATGCTTCATTTCCATAGAAGCTCTTTATCGACCTTTAGAATAAATTCCCCGTAGAATACAATCTACCTTTTGCGATACGGAATATATATTTTTTGGGATTACAAATTACTTTTCACACGAAAGATAACAAATCAATTAACGCTGATATAAATACCACGCTAACAACCAAATATGAAGCTCAAAGCGGTTTACGGCTCAAACCCTATTGTTAACACCGAAAATAATAGGGACACACATTTAAATTATTGTCCTTACAAAACTTCTTCAATATCGCTCTGCTCCATGTGTTTTTAGAAAATTGTCAAATGCCATACTGCCCTGTATGAAATTGAACCCTCATTAGCAGCTCATTAAGCCGAGAAATCGAGATGGGAAAGAATTAATCCGTAAAAAGGTCGGAAAAGGGGCTGAAGTGACCATTGCAATGACCTTTTTACGGATTAACTCTTTCCCAACTCGATTTCTCGGCTTAATGAGCTGCTAATGAGGATTTAATTTCATACAGTGCAGTATGGCATATGACAATTTTCTAAAAACACATGGAGCAGAGCGATATTGAAGAAGTTTTGTAAGGACAATACAAAGTATACATATTGTGAGAAAGAGCAAAAAGACCATTTAGAAACCATCGCTTCGAAAATATCTTCACTCTCAAATCAACTTAGTCGTTCGAAATTTACAGCAACCCACCATGGTCATTTTCTTGATTCTAGCCTCCGCAAAACTGAGGCATTTTTTTTCCATAATTTGAATCCTGGCCTATTTATTATTCACACGCCGAAGCATTGTAAAACTCTTTTTAACAGCTTGGAACCCAGAACTACCCCCTGTTACTCCCTGCAATACGGGAGTAACAGGGGAGGCTATCTTGGAAGGCTGTACAACGTTTTACTGACCACGTTTTGAGGATTAATGGCTCCTTCCTTGGGGGACAATGATAATATGTAGGTATTTTATTACTTATGCATGTAAATAATATGTAGAATGTATTATTAAGCTAAGAGTGCTTCAACTCTATCAGGCTATTTTCCCACTTGTAACTCGGCTGTATTGAGGTTTAAAACCCACCTGGGATTGTATTGAGTGCAAATACCCCTTCCAAGTTATTTAAAGATATTTTCACCGCCATTTTAGAATCCTAGATTCATCCGCGTTATGCTTAGTTTGTACTTTATTACAGAATCATTTCAAGTTATTACTACCTTTCTATAAACAATAGTAATAAAGTCTACACAAAATGCAAAATACTTCCGTAGATAGAAGTATTTCTTGCATATCATCATTATTCATACGCATTTGATTAGTATGCATAAGTGTCATAATTTTCAAGTACATCAAAAACTTCAAAAATGGACGGTAATTTGATAATATTTAAATATTTGTTTCCGATTTTTGACACAATTATTCTGCTTCAATTCTGCAGGTTTACCTTAATACATATAATACTTTTAGCGAAAATAAATCAGTTAAATATGGCCCAACTGTTTTTTAACTGTTACAAAACAGTTAAAAAAGCAGCGGAAAACATTTTAATGGATATTATAATAGTTTAGGTAAAATAAATCCATTAAATATGGCTCAACTGTTTTTAACTGTTAAAAAAACAGCCACAACAATTTTAATGTATATTATAATATTTTAGGTCAAGTAAACGCAGGAGGAGTTCATCCTCCATGCAAAATACATATTATTATAAAGTATTTGCTGTCGAAGCATTTCGTTCTACAATTACATTGCAAACTAACAAATAATACGAAATTCCTGTGGCCACTTTTACATAATTTAGCATTGCCTCAAAAGAGGAAATGGTTTGTGATGAGTGCCAGTTTTCTTGGCTGATGACCGAATGCAGCAAGAAGCATCATTTAGAAAATGGTAAACAGTTGTGCGATAATTGTTTACCTGTACGCGAAGATGAATATATGTAAGTTTTGAAAGATTTTTATAATAATTTAATTAATTTACAAAATTACTGTTTAAAAACGCTCTCTCTCTCAGAAACAGCCCAGATTCGCCACCGTCACCTCAGGCAGGTCATGTAAAGTGTAGTACCTAGTAGAATAGTGGCGATTTTCAAGTACTGCCCTCTATCGATCCCTAATGCAATATAATTCAAAACTACTATGACACCACACCTTTGGATACGTAAGTTTGAATACGCTTCGAGTATAATTACACCAGACATTGAAGGGCAATATGAACCGTGACACAACTGCACGCTTCTCAATTATTCCAAAGCTACGTAGGATGTACATGTTACTCTAGATATACCCTCCATCTAGGTAATTTTTATATTCCTAATTATTGAACTATTTTTTATTGCACAGAAATTCAATGTTAGTGCAATCATGTGTAAAACATTAAAAATTATGATTCGTTTTTATTTTTAATTTCGACGATGTAATAACTATCATTTCAGTTAAACAGAAAATGTATTTTCAAGATCTATATCCGTCATGATGTGAGTTTTTTTTGGATTTCATTTTAAATAAATTGTTTTTTCTACTGTCATATTTCTACCACGTCTCTCATTGCCCCTGGATTCCTTGAGTTTTTGTTACTCTTTAAATCCACTCGCTATGTAAGCAAGGACTAAAGTGCTGCGATTGGTTGAAAATAGTTTAAGCCAAACTCCCAGGTATAGTGTATACCACTTGTATTAGTGAGGGTTCTACTGTAATGCATTTTTCTTTGCCATGAAGGAGCGTAACACTGATCGATCCGATCTTCGGCTCTACACCCAACTCCACCTCTCGGCTAATGTTTATCATTAAAGCAGTTTCATGAAATCCGAATAACCTACGTGTTTCAGTTGCAATATTCATGAAATGCTTAAGAGAACTTGTAGAATTAAAACTTACATATCAATAGCATTTTATTACTAAAGGTTATTTCACAGTGACCAATTTCAATACCATTTACCAGGTGATTTCATAAATAAAATATCAATACCATTTACCAATTGAAATCATAAATAAAATATCAATACCATTTACCAGGTGAAATCATAAATAAAATATCAATAACATTTACCGGGTGAAATCATAAATAAAATGGTAATACCATTTACCAGATGAAATCATAAATAAAATGTCAATACCATTTATTGTAAGAATATCGAAACATAGACATCGCTCCTTTCCATGTGTTTTTAGAATATCGTCAAATGCCATACGGCCCTGTATAAAATTCAACCCTTATTATCACCTAATTAAGCCGAAAAGTCGAGATGGGA
>JAQFYB010007583.1:0-10657 GCA_034694085.1 Pogonognathellus longicornis
CCCCCCCCCCCCCCCCCCCCCCACGTGCCCTGGGGCCCTGCCGCTAGATACAGCCTTGGAGCCTCAAATTGCAGACTTTTTCATTAATTCCTTGCATATTGAGAGAAATGAGCAATTGTCATCCCATGTGCCTACTGCGACCCTGTTTGTTTATCGGTGCCCTTAGACCCTGGCGCCGTGGGGCGACTCCCTACCTGCCTCAGTGGTTTCTACGCCCCTGATTTAACTAATGTACCTATATTTGCTTACGATGAAAATCATTGAAGGTTAAGTTAAATAATGAAATCCTATTCAAGAACGAAAACGATGTTGTGTCATTAGAGGGAAGTATAAGTGGCGAATCCAGGTCACATATTTAACAGGAAACCAAAAACCCTCGCGTTTTTCGTTAAAAAACACAGCCCACTGGGTTTTTGCTAATAGCGGAAAAGTCAAACTATAGTAGGTAGAATATTTGTATGTAAGCCTTTGTAATATTAATTTTTTGGCTTCATTACTTTCATTTCAAGCTAAATATTTGAAGATGTGTCTTTAAAAGTTTAAACGTTAAATATCCTTGTGGCACAAAATCACAAGTTTTGTAAAAAATAAAATAAAATTTTTATTCTGCTGGAGACAATTCTACAGTTATATACTTATATAAATTAAATAAACTGTTCCACGAACTTTTTCAAAAATGATCCATGCTATAAATTACGAGTACAGTTAGGATTCGGATTTGTGGTTTAATGAATAGTATAATGAGCTTTCAGTGCTAACAATAATTAAGTGCCAACTAAGAATGCAGTAGTGTATGCCTAAATCAAAAAGAATGATTTCAACCTCACAATTAATCATTGCCAATATTTGTTATTTGGTTCCTCATGGTATTCACTGCCAGTTTCATTGCGAGTCATTTCAATGTTCATTTTATATTAAGCGTCTATTAAAAAACGAAAAACCCATGGTTTTTCAATTTTATTATACCCAAAAACCCCAACAAATAACTCAAAACACCAATGGTTTTTGTGTATTTGGTGTCCTGATATTTAAGGGGTTGGAACGAAGAATTATGGCAAAAATATCTGTTTTTCAATCTTGGGAGAGATATAATTTTATATAATGTATATCCAATAGATTTGGCCTGCTTCAGCCTTCAAAGCCGCCTTTTCTAAATAAGCCTTTGAAAGGTAGTAATAGGTTAAATTTTTAATGCATACTCACGAAAAGATTTCGAGATAATTGGTTTAACATTTTGACAGTAATTTGCCATAGATCTCACAGATATTTATTAACAATAACTTTACATTCGTAATTACCGATTGATATTCCAATTTAGCTATGAATAATACTACACATTGGTGGACAAATTTTTTTTTCAATACCTTATAAAAAATTGTGTGTGCTTCATAAAGCCTTTATTATATGGCTAAATGCTACCATATTTGGTATAAGAAAAGTCTCTTTAAATTTTCTTGATTCTCACCTTCTATAAATGAAAGAAAAAACGCTGTTTAAGGTTTATATAGTGTCTTTAAATTAAATATCGGATTCAGAATGTTAAAAACCGAGGTGTGATATCTTTGAAGTTGAACAAATTATATTAATAGCCTATCACAAATATAAGAGCTTATACCAAAAATGAATACCTTAATCAATCACTTTTATTTCTCTGTAAGTTCACAAACATTTAAAAGCATTTATTAAACGAATGTTTTGAAAATGTGCATTCCATTATAATGTTGTTAGCAATAATACAATGTTATCAATAACCCCATTATAAAACGTAAATAATGTTTGTTGCTGGACATAAAAGAACATTCCAAAACGAAGCTTCAATGAGTACATTGATTTACGATATTTTGCAATTAGTTTCTTTGGTTTTTGTTTTAATGTGTTATATTCTAAAATATCACAAGACGTTTTGTGAACAATTGTTGCTTTTTTAAAAATCACCAAGAATCCAACATTCAAAACCAACGCTAAAAGCGCAAACATGGAATACGTAGTAAACGGTAGGATAGAGAACATTGTAGCGGTGACATATAAAACTTATACAATGTTCACAATAAAAGCAATAAACAAAAACGCTGGTAGCATGTATTTCCCAATTCTGTTGACTTCGGCCACTATACACTGAAGAGCTTGATAATCCTCCAATATTTCCACGATGGAAAGTTTTTCCTGTATAATAGCTTTCCTAATATTAGAAAAATATGTGATGTATTAATGTAAGTATAGCCATATATTAATTTTCTAAAAGATACACTTAGGCATTAGTCAAACATTTGGAAATTTTAAATACTCACCTGAAGTATTGCAACCAAAATATGACTGCAAAGCCAATGACGCAGAAATTGTTGAACAAAAAAATAACTGGAGTACCAGTGTTCACCCAGTGAAATAACTCAACTGCTGCAAAAATTGGTAGAGTATATTTTGCATATAAGCCCATAAATGGTTCAATATATCGATAGGGGTAGCGAGATCTTGATGGATCGACAATAAAAATTAGAGCACACCCTACAGGGAATATAGTGGAAAATAGTAGTACAGTCAAAAGCACACATGTCACATGAGCACTCGTCATATTTTCGGTTCACATTAATAACCCACTTTGCTGAAAAAAAACATTGTAGTGGTATAAAAGATTTTTCAACTTCAACCCAATTAATAATTAATGTAGGGGTACCTTTTAAGTAATCCCAAAATTGGATAGTTCCATTTGTGAAGGGCGATAGGTCATCCTTTATGGTGATTTCAGTTAAATGAAAAATGGCTCCGTAAATAGCCAAAGCAGTCCAAAGGAAGTGCATCAATTTTTCAGTTGCTGAAATCTTAATTGAATGATACGCAAAGTAAAAGGAAATGAGTAAGAAAGTTAGGTATAGCAAATTAAAAGCTACTGCCCCTTTCCACAGAAATATTCTTTTCTTGCAAAACAATTTCAGAATATTCCCTCTGTCGTCTACAGTAAAAGGAACAATTGGAAAAAATGTAGCGATCCTGTTGTAAAAGCAGAATAACCTAAAAGTAAGTTCACATATCATATTTAATTCCGTTTTCTAACCGAAAGAAGAGCTGTAATAGTTGGGACGACTTTTAACTACCTGTAACACTTTAAAAAGGAATGCCTAATATTTCGCTAACAATACAGTTGATATGTGTTGGTATGTTGTTATATTTCTGCTGTGCTAAGAAAAATACAAATGCAGTGTATAACTATTTTTATAGTTGTGAGTTGCGACAAAAGAAGTTAATGGGATTGTTCTGCATTATAAATTGATAGAATCGTTGCCATTAATTTGAGCTGATTATCGATCGACAGGCTCCTTTCGATCACCATCACGTTCGATCACCCAGAACTCGATCAAAGTCGATCACGATGAAAGTTAACGCCGAAGTATATCCCATTCATTCATGATTACGTTCGAGCAACCAGTTTCTATCAAATTTGATCATGATCGACGATTGCCCAGCGTACTCCAAAAGTACACAGTTTAAAATTACAAAATGAAATGAGAGGTAATTTTTCTCATTCAATTAAACGCAAAAATGCAACTTATGCTGGCAGACTTTTCATGATGATTTCCTTGTAACTGGTTAAAACAGTAATAATTTTTAAAATGGTCAGATATTACAGAAAAATATCTTTTAGCCTTCATGTCAATGCATCTGATTACTAAATGTATACAAACTATTTGAAAATTTATATCAACGTCTTTTCCAAATTTTATTCATTTAAAACAAAAAGAATGTTCTTCTCGCTAACGTTTGATGCTGATTTCAATGCATTTGGTTAAATTATGTTTAATGATTTTTAAAATGGCGAATTAGAGCCTTTTCCAATTTCTTGTCAACGATTACGGAAAAAAGTATTTCTACCCAACATTTCTCGGATAATTCAATGCAGCTGATTAAAAAATGTGTAAAAACCATTTAAAATATCACAATTGGTGACTTTTAAAATTCGTATCTTTTATTCCAATTAAAGTTTTACGATTTTACACAGTGTACTTTTTCGTAGGCTGGGTGAACGACGATCATGATCGAATTTTGTCGAAACTGGGTGATCGACAATAATCGCTAGCGACTGTGAACGCGATCGACTTCTATGTGATCGACGTCAGGGTAATCGAACGTGATCGTGATCGAAAGGAGTCTTTCGATCGATCGATAAAAAGCTATATGACAAACTGAACATGGAAATATTAGTTTATGTGCACTTACTACTATTACACTATATATGACACTAGTCAGTGTTAAGTTTTATTTAGGAGGTATATCATGTGGAATCTTAACATAAACTTGTTTGGCTAAATTTCCTTTACAAATGAAATGCCTAATAATAATATATCTTGGTTTTGTAAAGTACTTTCGTGTTTTAACATTTTAAACCCCTCATCAACTTTGTATACCTAGGTAATATTTACGCAAAACACTTTGCATATGTAATAAGCAGTGCACAACATTTGGTTTGTGTTGTGTGCTGAGGTATTGTGTGACAACTGTATTAAATTGAACAAACGTTGCAGTAATATAATTCGGTAGCTATTCAACATTAAGTTGGGTGTTTCAATAAAATATATTTCATTTCTTCATTCCTGGTCAGACGATGATGTTAAAATGCCGAATTTGCGCGGCCACAGTCTATAGTTATTAGGTATGACTGTTTACTCAGAAATATTTTTGCATTGTACAAAATCAGATAATAATAATAAATAGCATTAGGTTGCGTACAGAGCTTCTGAAATTTAAATACCATTTAGAATATCCAACCTCACTCTTCGATGCTATTACCGGTGACTGGTGTCCGGAATTTTACATGCTGAAAGTATTTGAACGCAAGCGGTCGTCAGTGTTGCCCAGGCCAAAGGCCGGCCATGAATAAATGTAATTTTAAATTGTTGCTGCCGTCTTATATTTATGCGAATTAAATAAAAAAGATATGTTCAGCTAACATTAAGTTCGGCACAGTTTCAAAATATTACGGGATGTAATATAAGTCTACGTAATATTGTTGATGTACGTTGCTCAACTTTCTATCACATATCTAGTACCAAGGTATTTTTAGTTTATACCTTACCAAACTACGCACGCCCTTACTTTCTCCTTACCAATACACAATATAAATGGAGAGTATTTTACATTATTATATCATATTTAGAAAATCTTTATTTTCTTACTTTTATAATATAATTTAGTTGTGTGTTTTTCACCTAAAACAATGGGACTTTGGTTTCTTGGTAAAAAGTCATACAAGTAGATATACGTATGCTGAGTATAACTATTCTAAGGGAAAAGTACAAAATATTAAAATTTATGGATTTATTATGCAGAAAAATAAAACAATGGCTAACAAAATTTTTAAAATATTATGATCTAATAGAATGTATGGATCTAAAACCATGTGTATGAGTGACCACAATTTCTAAAATCATTCAATCTTTATCCACATGTTGTATTAGATATGTGTATGACAGGATTTCCAGGTATTTATACGTTTGGCATGTAAAGTAAATCAAAATGCTAAAATTTGATATATAATATGTAGTATACCGTAAATATTCTTATAAGTTTGGGGTCTCCAATAGAAGTGGGGTCTCCATTAGAAGTGGGTTCAGATTATAGTTTCACTCAATAGAAAAGGTGCAATTGTATACAATAGAGGCTTCCAATAGAAGAGGGTTCTCCATTAGAAGTGGGGACGAATTTTAGTTTCAGTCAATAGAAGTGGGGCAATCTTATTAGAATATTTACGGTATTATAACAAACCAATGCAACGCATAAAAAAGTGGCGATTTCTTTGGTTTTCAAATTACCATTCAGATTTACGTATTATTTTATTAGGCAACGTGTGGCCAATCCTTAATAAAAAGCATGAAATAAGAATAGTGGGTGGATGGGCGACTAGTGTGACGTAGCAGGTAGAAAGGCTAGGGGGTTGCTATTCACCACAGTGTATTTTCATGAATTTTAATTATTCATTAATGAGTCCTCCATGTCAAATATTATTGTGGCAAAAGTCAAATATTACTGTTATTAGAATTGAATTTCACTCTCAATCGTGATAAAAAAATTCGAAAGAAATTTCAAAAACGTATATAATATTCATCTTTCTGTGACGTCACACTCTAAAGTCTCATATCGTCGGAAATAGGCCAAACCTTCTAAGATATATTATTATAGTAACCTTGATTATTAGGTATATGAAGTGTACAATGCTTAAAATGAGGCTTGTCTAGTATGATTAAAATTTTGATGCCCGTTTAAAGCTAATTCTTTTTTATTACTGGAAATGCCATGCTTTTTAATGATATATTGCTTCAGTTAATTATAATTTGCAAAATGAAAATTATAGTAAGAAAATAACCCGAAAAATTGTAGAGTGGATGCAGTTTTGTTAAGGAAATAGAAACTTGGAAACTGAATACTCTAAATTTATTTTGTATCACCCAAATCCGACAAATTTTATCATTAAGAACAACACTTTATCTAAATGAAAGAGAAACCGCTATCTTAAAGTTTATATTGTTTCTGCTTAGTGCCTTTACATTAAATATCCGGTGTAGAATGTTAAAAGCCCAAGTCTGATAATAATAACACCTGTTTACATATACAGCGAATCAAATTTGAATACCTCAATCATTTCAATTTCTCGGTAGATACGTTCCGAAACATTTGTAAATATTTACTAAAAACCAAGTTTTTAAAATTTGTATTCCATTACAATGTTGTTAGGAGCAGTACAATGTTATCAATCACCCCATTATAAAATGTAAATATTGTGTGTTGCTGAACATAAAAGAACATTCCAAAACGAAGCTTCAATGAGTGCATTGACATACGATATTTTGCAATTAGTTTCTGTGGTTCTTGTTCCAATGCGTTATATTCTAAAATATCACACGACGTTTTGTTAACAATTGTCGCTTTTTTAAAAATCACTACCATTCCAACATTCAATCCCAATGCTAAAACCGCAAACAGAGAATAAGTAGTAACCGGCAGGATGGAGAACATTGTAGCAGTGACATATAAAACAACAGTGTCCACAATAAAAGCAATAAACAAAAATGCTGGTAGCAAGTATTTTACAAGTCTGTTGGCTTCGGTCATTATACATTGAAGAGCTTGATAATCCTCCAATATTTCCGGGATGGAAGAACTTTCCTGTATAATACCTTTCCTAAGATTAGAAAAGGATGTGATGTATTACTATAAGTATAGCCATATAATAATTGCCTAAAACGTACTTGGAGGCACAATTTGTCAAAAAGAGGGGCGCACGGAATGGTTTGCAATTTCATGAAACCAGAAAATCCCGCAAACTTTAATACGTGATTGATACATGTCTCTTGACCTAGTTTGAGTAGGAAAGGAAGGCCCGATGACGCCCAGGTCACCCAGTTATATAGGGTCAAAGTGTGCAATTTTTGCGTTTTTTAGATATATATAACAGTAACGTAGACACTATAGGTCAAAGCAGGTACAAATGGGGTATCAATAAACTCCTAATGACCTGATGAACAGTTTAACAATGCTAAATCTACACTATCCCCAATTTGGAGAACCAATCTCAATGCACGTCCAGTGGTAAAAATTGTGAGTCTCGCGATACCGCACATATTTGATGACTCACATTAATACACCTCATACACAGATTTTGAACCCGAAATTATGTCCTTTAATTGTAGCAATGGATTCCCATAGTAATATATACGGATAAGCCATTTCAAGTTTGCTTTTTTGCAATTTTTACCCCTGGAGATGCATTGAGATTGTTTGTCCAAATGGGGCGTAATGTAGATTTAGCATTTATAAACTGTTCCTCAGGTCATTGGGAGTCGATTGATACCCCACTTGTACCTGCTTTGACCTCTAGTGTCTATGTTACAGCCATATATACCTATCTAAAAAAATTACAAAATTGCAAACTTTGACCCTATATAACCTGGTGACCTGGATGTCATCGGGTCTTCCTTCCCTACTCAAATTAGGTCAGGAGGCATTTATCAATCACGTATTAAAGTTTGGGGGATTTTCTGGTTCCATGAAATTTCAAGCAATTCCGTGCGCCCATCTTTGGATTTTTTAATACTCACCTGAAGTACTGTAACCAAAATGTAATCGCATAGCTAATGACGCAGAAAATATTAAAAGAAAATACAATTGGAATGGCAGCGTTCATCCAGTGAAACAGCTCAATTATTGCAAAAATTGGTAGAGTGTATTTTGCATATAAACCCATAAATGGTTCAATATATCGGTAAGGGTAGCGAGATCTTGATGGGTCGAAAATAAAAATGATAGCACACCCTACTGGCAATATTGTAACCACGGGTAGTACGGTCAAAAGAACACATGAACACTCGTCATATTTTCGGTTAACATTGATATTCCACTTTGCTGGAAATAAAAAGATTACCATGATATAAAAGTTTAAATATAAAGATATTTTAACTTCAAAACAACTAACAGTCAATGTATTTGTGGTTACCTTTTAAGTAATCCCAAAATAGGATAGTTCCATTTATGAAGGGTGGTTGGTCGTCCTTTGTGGTGATTTCAAATAAATGAAAAATAGCTCCGTAAACAGTCAAAGCAATCCAAAGGAAGTGCATTAATTTTTCAGTTACTGGTATCTCGAATGAATGATACGCAAAGTGAAAGGAAATGAGTAAGAAAGTAAGGTACAGCGCACTAAAAGCTATTGCCGCTCTCCACAAAAATATTCTTTTCTTTGAAAACAATTTCAGAATATTCCCTCTTTCGTTTAGAGTAAAAGGAACAATTGGAAAAAATGTAGCGATCCTATTGTGAAGACAAAATAACCTAAATGTCAATTCAAATATCATATTTAATTTCGTTTTCTAGCCACAAGAAGTCGAAAAGAGTGGTTAGAAATACTACTAAATAACGCTTTAAGAATGAATGCCAATTATTTTGCTAATAATACAGTAGAAGTGGATGTTTGTTTCTGCTGTGCCAAGAAAAAGTGTAAACCTTCTATGCAGTATACAACAATGTTTATAGTTTTGTGTTGCGACAAAAGAATTTAATGGCTTTGCCATGTATTGTAAATTATAAATTGATAGAATTGAGGCCAAACGGTAGATGGAAATATTAGATTATGTCTTGTGCTCCTACTACTATTACAATACTCAGGCGTAAGTTTTATTTGCAAGGTAAATCATACTGATTCTTAATAGCATGTTTAGCTTATTTAGCTATAATCACTTATGAACTGGAATATTGATCATATATCCTGGTTTTTTAAATTATTTTCGAGGTTTTTTTAAACCCCTTCTCAACTTTGTATAATATTTGTGCAAAACAGTTTGAATCGAATAAACGGTACACGACATTTGGTTATGTTGTGTGCGGAGTAGAGCTTCTAGCCCATACGTAACCTTATTGTTTATGTTGCTAGCCTTTCTACCACATATCTAGTACCTAGTAGTATTTCTAGTTTCTACCTTGTCAAATGACGCCTTTACCTTGTACTTAGCAATAGAAAATATACATGAAGAATATTTTACTTACTATATCGTCCTTGGAAAAGCTTTCTTCATTTACTTTTATAATATACCTAGGTAATGTAGTTGTAGGTTTTTTACCTACAACGATAGCACTTTAGTTTCGTGGTAAAAAGTCATACAAGTGGATATACACATAAAATATGTTGTTGTGTATGACTCTTCTATGGAAAAGTACAAAATATTAAAATGTGCGGATTAATTATGCAGGATACAATATATGGATACAACTATATAATATGTATGAGTGGCCAGTGTTTCTAAAATTATTCAATGCTTATCCACATGTTGAAATTGGTATGTGTATGACACGATTTCTAAGTATTTATACAATTTCATCTTTGATGAATATAATCTAGAATATATATAATAATATACCTATATATTGTTTATCTACTCTTTGCCTTTTATGATATAATTCCGTACTTTAAACGTAAAAAATAAACATTATTACTGATTACAGCTACTCAAAACGTAAGATTCACAAAACTGTGTTATATTAGGACTATTATTAGGCTGTCATTGCAAAGGAGCGTTCAGAGAATATTGAGAATGGCAAAGGGATTAATTTATTCTTTGTCGGTTGGCGTTTTACTACCAACCGCCAACAATTCACTTGTTCCTTTTTACCTTCATTCTCAACATTCTCTAAACTGTCTGAACACTCATTTTTGCCATGCCAGCGACGATGCCGCAATTCCTATCCCTTCCTTGTCACCAACCTTTGTATGGGTAATTTTGTTTAATGAGTTTGAGAAATTAAGTAGACCTGATGAAAGCCCGGGTCACTGCCTAATACTACAGTGGAAAATAACATATGTGACTACAATTATGATTTATATTTCTCTTCGATAATCCACCGCAAAATTTCATATTAATTTATGCGATGTAATACAAAATTTCATGGGACATTGGGACAAATAATAATAGTAGGAGATTTCAATAATGACGCGAAGCCGAAAAAAAGCCAGAATGATTATATTTCCTGCAATTAATGGTAAAATAAAATTTGACGTCTGTGTTGAATGTTCATGAGTATCATATGAGTCATCTACACAGGCTCGTAGGGAGGGGGGTTGCCCGGGCAACCCCTAAAATTTGACAGCTTACACTAGATATTTTAGACATTTTGTGTAAAA
>JAQFYB010007584.1:0-10657 GCA_034694085.1 Pogonognathellus longicornis
TAAACAATTTATTTATACTCATAGTCTGTATTTACTTTCTAGTATTGCCCCGCGGAGCTTCATACAAACTTATTAAGAAGTACTTAGATAGGCTATTCTATATATAATATACGTATCAGATCAAAATAATTACATTATTTAGAAATTCCATTTTCTTTAGAGCATACTAATACCACCTACGTTAGTTTACTATACATACCTAAAGAGTGACAGTGTATTAAAGCTTCCAGCATTTTTCTTCGGAAGCCAAAGTCAAGGGTATATTTATTTTTCTCTGTGAAATGCTATACTATATGGCAGAACAAAATGAATCCGACACTATGAGATTAGTTTAGAAGGTGCGGATTATTCTTCCCCGCCTCAGTTATGTTCCTTTTACTGCCTTGTTCATTGTAAGTGTGCAGTGCTTTACAAACGCTGTGCCGCTCACTCCCACAAACTATAAATATCGATTTTAACATTTGGAGATTTGGAGATTTGGACGAGGACATTATTATGTCTCAGTGTCAGTATAGCTACTTTACTATATTTCTTTGTGCTTTATTCTCAAAGTAAAAATAATAATATAGGTTTAGTGTGGGTTTAGTGTATTAATAGTGCACAGAGTATATAGTAGTATTGTGCATGTATGTATTAATATTGATGCTCCGATTCCTTTCCCTGATGTGTCGCTTTAATAATGATGATTCATTGACCACCAACGTGAACTCATGCTCATATTATGGCAGTATGGCAGCATGATCTACAAATCTTCGTATCTTACGATTATTGTACACATGACATTTCTCTTGTGTATAATGTTTGATAGTATTTGTTTATGTGCATTCATTGTGGTCCGTATGAATTCATGGATTTGTTTAATTTTCTAATCTCCTCTGCATGTAAAATTCATGCTCAGCATATTCAAGTCGTGTGCGTATGACAAATGCCTCTAGCCTAGCACATTACTTGGAAATGCTGATAATAGGTAGTAAAAACAAAAAAAGACAGTTTGTACAAAACTAATTGTAAGTAGGTATATTATAAATACCTTGGTACATCAGGGATAATCTTTTGTTTGCATTACTCATACTCATACTTTACTAATAGCAAGGGAGTTACAAATAATTTTCTTATCGTTACGGTCATAAATATACATAGCTATAGTTTATATTGTTATGGCCTATGTAATATTCCTCATAGAGAGCAAAGGCAACGTTTTTCTATTTACTCTTTAATTGCAGAAACGTGACAATATAGTGTACACAAAAACGAATACGTGATCTACATTGACAAAAGTAGAAACATTGCACTTTTTATAATCGATCTATATATTATTATGCGTGAATTCACAGGTACATATTTTTGCATACATACTAACTATATGATTGTAATTTATTATGCATGACCCAAAAATTTATGTACCTATGAGTTACTTTGATAATCTGTATTTGTTAAGATCTTTGTCTTTGATGTGGTTTTGCATATATATAGTCACATGTAAATTCTGTAATGATTTGTTTTATGGAAAATATTATTGTCGCGGGTCTTTGTGTTGTTTTGCACACATGAAGGATGGGGAACTTATATAAATACGAAATATTTATTTATACACACATTTAGTATGATAATTATCAAGTTAAAATGGAGAAAGGTGGGTACTTTATTTCAGTAGGATATGTGTACGTAGTTAATGCTTTAAATACCATTTTATGTAAAGTTTGCTCATACTATGTGTAAGATGTAGTATTTTTCATGGTTATATATTTCTTGTATATGTATTGGAATAATGTGACGGATCTTTTACTAGCAACTAATGTTTTAAAGCATAGTGTGCTTTTACTATGGGTTTCAGACTATAATAGTATCTTTTACTGTGATAGGTGTTCATAGATAAAAATTATAGGTATGTACTTTATTTGTTTAAAGAAATACATAGTATGTAGTAACCTACAAGAGTCTTTTCATTCAATGAAACCTTATATAAATAGCTGTATAATCCAAACAAAGTTACTTTAATTAAAATTACCAGCTTCAGCTTTATTACATACAAAAAGCTCTGTTGCTGTTTCAAGAAACATTTTTCATTCACTTTGTACCTTTGGTCGCTAGCTATTTTACTTTGTCCCTTACAAGCCTTACTTACATTAGGAAATTTTTTATTTAGTTTGTTGAGATTTAGAATAGAATAATATTAGCTTATTAATACTGTCAGATTTTGGTAATAGTTGTTTTGGTGTAGCTGAATAAACTGCTCATTTACTATACCTACTTTAAGAATAATTATAAATATTAGTTCGGTTATTTTGTTTTTTTCAATTTAAAGATGATTTCATAATCATAATGTACACTAGGGCTTAAAAGCAAATGTCACTAAACAATTTTATCTTTTATTGGAGTTGGAGAAATCCCTCGCGATTGCGATTTGTTTGCTTTAATTTTTTCCTTTCGTTGTGTTAAACATCATTTTTACTTAAGTTTATGATAATTAATCCGGTAGGAACTGGTTCTCCCTTTCTTTGTTTTCGTGTATTTTGATAGTTTTAAAGGATATATCTGTGTCAATAAGAAACTGACACCTGAGTTGATCCTGCAATCAACAGCAGCTGCATTTTAGAATAAGAATTTATTGTGACTCTAGTATTTTTATTAGTTACTCAGTTTTTATTATTGTATTACACGACCACACTTGGTAGTGTTCAGAGGAAAAACAAATAAATAGTAGTTATTGATTATTATGGAGTTGGAGTATAAATTCTGGAGATTCATCTCTTTTTGCATTCATTGTAAAATCAAGTCCACCGAATCCATTAGACTAGCTTCTTAGACAGCTCTCTTGACAGAAGAGATTTTATTAATATTTTGTATCTATCATTTACATAATTGTAATTAATTTCCCCCCGAGGAAGCATTTATTGTAAAAGTAACTCAACTGTAATTTAACCCCATTTCATTGTAAATGAAAATGTATTCCCTCGCCCAATTTAGATATGGAATTTCCATTTCCGTAGTTATTTTGTTAGTTTTCGGTCTGACAGCAAGCTCCAGTGCTACAGAAAGAGCCCGTTTAGAAACCCTCCAGCTGGTACAAGTCGTAAGTACAAGCATGTTCTTTAGAGAATTTACATTTTGATGATATTTTCTAATATATCGGATATTTCAACTACAAAAAAATATTTTATTTTGTCCTCATTGTAGCTTTTCCGACATGGCGACAGAACTCCGACGGATACCTATCCAACTGATCCTTACAAAGATATGGCGAAATTTTGGCCTGAAGGTCTTGGACAACTCACTGATGTACGTGATTTATTTTGAGTTGGTAATTTTAATTGGACGCAAAAAGTGCGGAAAGGCAATAATGCGAAAGTTTAGCTTTCGGACTTGTCTCGTTTGAGATATTCCATTTTACGGTTCACCTCTTTTCGCGACATGTTAGTCAAATAGGCCTAAGGGAAGACATAAATCTAATTCTTGTTTATTTATTCCTTTTTCGACTTATATAGAGAGGCAAAATGCAACATTTCAACTTAGGACAATATTTTCGTGAGCGCTACCACGGATTTCTAGCTCACAAATATTCTCCAAACGAAGTTTACGCCACAAGTTCGGATATGGACCGAACGATTATGAGTGCAGAATCTAATTTAGCAGGACTGTTCCCTCCAGTCAACAAATGGAATCCTAATATCGATTGGCAGCCAATACCGATTCGTACAATTCCGTCTCAACATGACAGAGTAAGTTGTTACAACATTTATTTCCAAAATGCGATGTTCATTCACCTTTAAGTCTGTATCTTCAAAATGTTCCATAAACCTCATTTGTAAACTATTGGTTGCCTTTGTTTACATTACAGTTTCTTCACATTCACGAGAATTGTCCTAAATACCGGACATTGATGAAAGAATTCAGAAATTCCGAAATCGTCAAGAAGATCAACGGAGAAAACAAAGATTTTATTACGTACGTTGCAAAACAAGCAGGTCTTAATCTAAATGCTGATTTTGGCTTGGACGCAGAAAGACCAAGACCTAAGGACGGATCCTTTGATGTGGAAACTATCGTATTTCTTCAGGATATACTCTTTGTCCAGGTAAAATAAAATCTGAGACTTTTGAGAAGGGTACTTGATCTTCACCCATAGAAGTCTTTACTATTGTCCATTTTCCTTTGTAGCCTTTACGCTACTATTACATTTCTTTTCTTTATTTCACAAATAAAAGTTAGTTCAATAGCCATGTTGGTTTATACTGTGTGATATAGAAAAATGTAACTATCTTATTTATAGTAGGTAGTGTCAGAAAGTATATAATATTTCTTTCGTTACGTGCAATGATGAGTAATATTAGGAGTATGAGAAGTAGAAAAGTTATACTATAAAAAAAGTTTCACAAGAAGGTCATGCACAAGGACATAAGAGAAAAATGTTGTTGAACAGAAAAGAAAGAACACTTTGCAGCTCCTATGTAGTATAAAATATTTTTCTTACATATACCTCTAATATTTTGTATTAAAGGAATTCCTTATCTTATAAAGCATAGAATACTAAGTCTCGCCTTTCCTCAATACACCACATTATTTCTCGTGAAACTTTTTTATCGAAAAAAATCTTTTGATTCATTATATTATATGAAGTTAGCCAAACTATTTGAATTCATAAAGTATTAGTAGGTATATCTCTGCGTGTCGCTGTTTTAAAATCAAAATATTTTAGCTTAATTATGCACATACTTTTAGTGGTAGAACTCATACGTGTGACTTTTAGTTTGTGTATTCAGATTGTGTAATACATAATATTGGAATTTTTTAATGCTATTTTGCAACAGTCGGTGCATAACCTGAGTTTACCTACGTGGGTCTATTCGAACAACGTCCTAGAGAAGTTGAACGAGCTTCAGACGATCGTGTCGATTTGGCGTACATACACCCAAGAAATGAAGCGACTTCGTGGCGGTCCTCTGCTTGAGCTTTTTCTGAAAAATATGCGAGTGAGTGCCGGACTTAAGGAGGGAAAGCATCGTAAAATGTATGTGTACTCTGCACACGACTCGACTTTGGTCAGGTTGATGAACACCATGGGAATTTTTGAGCCACACAACCCACCTTATGCCGCTGCTCTCATTCTTGAGCTTCACAAAAACACACAGTCTGGCCAATATTTTGTTGAGGTAAGTTATAATGTACAAAAGAATTAAAAGCAAGCTGAGAGTCAACTATAATACAACTTGAATTCCATTCCTAACAACAATACTTGTATATTGTAGTTCCATGCAATTTTCCAACTCTCATGATTATTATAATGCCCTCGTAGCCTTTATACACTCATTGTCACGTAAACCCTTTCTTATGTATGCAATTTACACACAGTAATTATTGTATCATTATCTACACTCTCTACAGTCTACACTCTATGAGAAAAAATTCAAACCTCAGGAATTTTTTAAGTTTTCTTGACTTTTTCCATTACACTACACATCGAGTATTAATATTATTATTATGGAAATCTGAGGAACACTACGCAATAAATATGAATGTTGCTCTGGTCGGGTAAAACGAGAGCACATTCCAATGATATCATGTCCGTTTTTCATGGAATGCAATTTTTCTCGCATTTTTTTCTCATGCATTTTCTGACTAACGAGGATACAATGCTTTTCTATGCATATTAAATTACAGTTCACATGTATTGTTCTGCTAAGGAATGTTAATATACCTGTGTGGTGGTTCTGTGCGGATGAATATGAAATATTTCTTTCTTTTTTAGATTTTGTACAAAAATGACACCAACCAAAGTCCTCATATGCTGCAATACCCACAATGTGGTTCTCCATGCTACCTTGAGAATATGTTGAAACTGGCCAAGCCGTTGATTCCTCAGAATTGGGAAAAAGAATGCAAGGACGCATCAGCTGTTCGTGATGAAGGTGATGATGTGGATTACACAAGTGGGTTCTCGTCTTCTTCGGGTCTCTTGAAATCTCCAGGAATTTTTAGCTTTAGCAGTCATAAGGAGTTCGACGATGAGGAAGATGAGACGAGAGGCGGTGGTAATAACGAAGATGATATGCCCATTCCAATAGGATTCCTTTCAAATACCGGTAAGCCGACAAAAGCATTGTGCAGGCAAAAAATATGTGTAAAGCAAATTCTTGTTTAATGTGGTTAATGTTTAAATAGAGCTATCTATTATGTAAGTACGAATGTGGAGTAATTAATTCTGTTTTTTGTTTGCCACTTCAAAGGGATTCTCATCTTTTGCGCGACGTTTTTTGCCACGGTGTTTGTTTTGTGGTTGACCATTTTGAGAAAGTATGTTTTTCCACCCGAGAGCACGGCCATTATTATTGAGAGGAGTTCGATAAACAAACCCACGACGCTTGCGACCGCTTCATACTTGGGATATGAAACTATTTAACTTGTTTTAATTAATTGTTCTATGTAGATGTCAATGTTATAAATTATAGGTGTAACTTTCGCAGAAAGGCTGTTTTTTACTCTACTTGTATTACCATATCCTGTAGCATCAGGTGCTTGTAATATATGTAAATACGTGAGAATGTTGTTTAATACTTATTGGGCCGTAGTTCTCCTAAATGTTCTTTTACAGATAGAGATGCACAAGACATACCATGCATGTGTGTATTATGAATGCGGTGTAAAATATTGTTTTTTATATATAAGTAATTTAATGTTAAGATGCTTGGAAAAGTAATCATAATTTTATAAAAATATTCGTATGCATGAGTTTTCTTGTGATAAATTAAGAAAATTCTCAATATTAATGACCGCAATGTTTCATTAGGTACTTACTTTTGAGAAAACCATGAAGTGCTTTACAGAGAATAAATATTCCCATTACATTTTAACTAAGAATGTATGCAGTAAGAATTTATAATGTACCCTGTAGCTCTCAACTGTAAACATCAGTTGATGATGCTAAATATTAGCCAAAAATTAACTGCGACTTCAATTGGGAAAATTACACAAAATTGAGATTGTATTGAATTCAGTTTAAATGATTTTTATGTAAAAGGTAACAAAACCAAGAGCTGTGAGTGACTATTATACTAACTACCTTTGACATTATTTTAAAAAACATTTTTAATGTGTTCTGTCGTTTGATGGCAGACTTTGTAAACTGAAATAAACCTAAATAAATCTACTCTAATATATAATTGACATTTCTGATACCGTGATAACTAATTTATTTTACAGATAGAATTGCAAATTTTATGTAGCAGTATTATTATTACAGCTAGTAGTTTTTGCATGCTATAATTACCCCAACCTCAAGCTTGCTAGTAATATACCTAACTAAACATAATAATATGCCTAACACGAATAACTTTAGTTGATTTAATTATAATGTTCTTATACATGCCAACTGTAATTAAGAGTTGTTCTTGCAAAAAATCATAATTAAAAAGAATATTGTCAGATAGGGATCAGGACAAATACTGGGCACAAGTCAATTAACATTCGCGATAACAATTTTTGTTTGGGTATTTAAAAAATAGAAACATGTTATGTGTGCATATTGTGTTGAATTAAGTTTCCATTGACAAACGCACTCAAATATTTCTTCTCGCACAACAGCAGACGCACTTGCACGAATATTGCAGTACCTCACCTGCTTTTCTTAAACATGTATTTCCCGTTATAAAAAAATTTAGAATTAAAAAGGAACTTGGCTGACGAAGGAACTTGACGGTGGATGCTCGTTGAAGGGATTTCTGCATGGAGACTCATGGAACATTGAAGTGTGCTGAATGTTCTAATATTATTATTAAAAATCCCTACACTTCCCCATTAAAGTCCAACTCAAGAGGAATCACGCTTACGTTCCCTTTCACTTGATTCCACACAGTCCACTCATCACAAAAGCAGAGTAGGCTTCCCTCTGTTTCTTCCACCACTTCATTTAGTTTAATGCAATTTCAAACTACAAGCCATTCCTAAAAAGTGGTACTAAAGGTACCAGGATAGTCCTTCATTAATAATGAATGACTATCTGTAATAAAAGTAAAGGTATAGGTATCACAGCAGCGTTTTCCATTCAGTACATAACTCTTGGCTTGGGGATGCGCTTACAATTTACATGGAAAGCCAATTTAGTTGTCCTCACGGCTCCATTCAAGTTCAAGACTCTACTTAAGTCCACAATAGCATAGGTACACTATTATTATATTTTACATCAGAATGCAGTTTAACCTACGTAGTATTTTATTAACGTTTTGACACAGCAAGCAGTGTCGTAATCATAATAGCGTTTCAGTAATTTGGACATACCCAGTAGTAATAGTAAAAGTAACTCACATTCAGCACTATGTAGTAGAATAGTAGCATGGTATGGCTTCTTTAATGGATAGAGCAGAAATCCTTAAATTAAACCACGACATCCTTCCTGTGATGGTAGGCATACGCTAATGCAAGGAAACTGAATTAACTGGAGCCATTGAGACAAGAGGTTTCCTCCAGATAATAATATAATAATATTTAGAATGAATTGCAGGTGTACCTTAACTTGGCAGGTATTTTAAATGTCAATTTTATAGCCCAAAATGGCTTTACCTTGCATTTCAAAATGTGCATACACTGCAGCAACCTTCAAAATTGCATTGTTGTCATTATCAAAATATGTTTCTTAGAATCATTCATTTTATTATTCATTATTCCTGGGACTTTATGACTATGACAATACAATAGGTTGGTTCAGCTAGTTCAGCATATTATGGAAATCCATACTGTATTATTACTAGATTTTACTACAAGAAACTTATAGAAAGAGTCATAATGTTTTCATGTTTGTGCACTGTGTATACGAATATAGCATCTCATTGAGCTCTAACTATTATTATGACTGCCTGGAGTTAAAAAGTCATGCATTGTGTGCATATTGTGTATGTATATGTAGAGTATCGGTAATGGTAGTCGTTTATAGGCACACTTGATAATTAGGAAAGCATTATTACATTCCCCGGTATAAGTTAAGTTTGGATGGTTGGTGGATCCCTGGAGCTCAAATCCTGTTCACTCTCTTTACTTTACTTGACTGTCTGTGATGTGTCAGATTTTCTGTCATGCATCAAATCCTCCGTGTTCTTGTGTTACGATACGATGACCACCACCATACCATCACCATCCTACTCTACCACTACACTATCTGTACTACCACTACTGCCACCACTATGCATTGTTCCTCGTAGTATTACATTATAACAATAGTAAGAAGATCCAGCCAAACAAAACCAACGCTAATGGGTTAAAATAAAAAACAACTGCCAGGAGAATATTACATAATGTACATTACTATCATTTACTTGTAGCTTTATATAAGTACGACTCAACCTACGTAAACATCTTGTATGCTTGGATACTTATATTATAAAGAGACATATCTGTGTACATCTTTCTGTGTACACTCTTTGTTGAGGAAAATATATGGGATATCAAATTTCCACCTACGCAAACATAGCTCTCATTCAGTTTATCCAGCTTTTCCTCTGGGGAAGACATGTACAAGATACCTAGATACTCTAACTATTTATATTCTAAAATATCAACATCCTATGTTTAAGTAAGAATATATTAGGGAGAATACATTAAAATGTTATAGCATATATTTTATGTTACAACCAACTAAAATCTGTTGTTCATTGTTATGTCGTCATTTTGACTTTAAAGGTTCCAGAGTTTGCATTTGTTGTAGCATTTTCTTGATTTTACTAGAAATATGTAACATAAAAGGTTTCGTACAAAGCGTGGTGTGGTTGATGTGTCTGCTGGAATGCTGCAGTAACTTAGGAGTCTCGGTCTCGGTCTTCGGAAGTCTGGGCTTTAAGTGAACACGAAATCCATTTTTGGAACTGGTTTCTACGCCCTTTCCGCTCTACACACATCACTTCCATTTCCTTCCTAAGCTCTAATTTCGACAAGCTCGTAGCTTCTTCAATGAAATTATCTTTTACGCCATACATTATCATCAGCACAATGCATTACGTATGCAACCCTTCACTCAAGTCCTTATCTCTCTTTCTCTCGTTCAGACGCAGATGGACACATACATAAGAAAACAATGGATGGATGAATATAAATATAAAATGTATATTTAGATTATATGCGTGTTCCCACATTTCACTAAAGCTACATCACACAACTGCGTCTTCTACAACTAGAATCACCTTTACACTATTTATACATGTTTTTGCTCATCTCTTATTTCTACTCTACACTCTGTCGCTATGCCCGAATAATGTTGAAATACATAATATTGAAAGTTTCAAACTGAAACGAAACTCAGGCTTCATTTCCATTTCCTCGCCTGCTCATAGCTCAAAGCACGTATACACAATTACATTGTTGTAGATTTCAGAATTACCTGGATAAGAATCTATATACCTAAGCAATTCTTTGTTCTGCTCGTAATGTGTTTGTAGTGTAAGCTACTACTGTATAATATATTAATTACCCGAATGTGAACCATAAAATTCTTTATTTTTCGTTTTTACTAGAAGTAAAACAATTGTTATGTAGTAATTGAAATCTTTTCTCTCATCAGGTCAATAATTTTAATCACTTCAGTAAGTCTAGTACCTGCTTTACACAAATTATTTCCCTACTGTATGAAGCAAGTAGCATAAGCGTACAGAAATATTGTATGTATGTACATCATACA
>JAQFYB010007585.1:0-10657 GCA_034694085.1 Pogonognathellus longicornis
ATGTAGCAATCACATATTAAAGTTTGGGGGATTTTCTGGGTGAACAGAATTCCAAGCCATTCCGTGCGCCCCTCTTTATATGGAAAAGTTCTAGGTATCGATACCTACTTGAAGTTAATAACTTTATTCAATATAACATGCTAAGTACCTTCACTACCAGGAATTGTAGCAAGATCTTAGAGTTTTCTTGAAATTGATACAATTTGCTCGACACACTAAATAGCTATAAATTACTTAAATCAAGTGTATATTATACACAAATTTATTTCCTAAGTGAAACTAATATTCCGAGAAAAGTTCAATCGAGGAACGCAGCACTCAGAGAGAAGTGAATATAATTCTCTTTAGATTCCAATTATGAAGTGACTAATTGTTGGAGAGGGAAGTGAATTCCTTGGGGAATATACGCAGTCAACTGTAAATCTTGTTGAGAAAGTGAAAATATGAATATATATAACCATGTAAAACATAAATACACTATCTAACAACCATGGCCGTGGGTTTTACCAAGTTTTCCGGAAAGGCTACATAATGAGTACATACATCAACCAACAGAGAAAACTTTGTATAAGGCCGTGTCTAAATTATTTGTCAGAGTGAAGTACTGTGGAGCTTAAGTTTATTGTTAAAATAGTCAAGGGAGGAAGAAGAGAAGTATTTATATCAGTGTATATTTTACTTATTTGACTTTAAATAATGCTCGCCTCGCTCCGCCCCTTGTTCTCAAAAGTGACAATGAATGTTCTAGACAGTTAAGAACAGCATTTAACCTTTTATGAACAAATATGATATGAGCATTTGGAAGAACACAACGCAATATGCATTGACTTTCATAAAGACACGACTAATTGTATATAACTTTTCATCCACAGTAGCTACATTGCCTTACATTGGATTCCTTCCATTAACGTCACAGTATGTACGAGTGCTTATTATACAACTATAACATTTCTTAGTGTATACTACGTATTGTAGGCATGTACTATCTCATTCATTGTAGCTAATATATCTAATACGATTCTGTATATCTAAACAGTACATTGTATACTGAATGAGACTGTTTTGTTCCAATATACACTAAATAGTACGATGTTGCTTAAGCAGATAATACGTTTTTCAATGCATGGTGCTTTGCATTGCTCTCATCCCATGTACATTACACTCCCACTCTTTGCAACTTGTACTGTATAAATAGCAGGAGTACTGAAATGGCAGTGGTATTGTAGTTGTATAAAGCATCAGCAAGTCTAACTTTGGTTGTAGTTCACATTGCTTTAAAATCCGTAGTGCATTGTTCTATAAGTTTCTTCTTTAACATCTTCTCGACGGCCACACGGAACAGAATTAAGTTTAGTTAGGTTCAGCGACTCAACTCAACTGAGTGAGGAGTAGTCGACGCTCTGCGAGCTAGGAATAATTAAAGAGATTAGTATTTCATTCGACTTTCGCTCAAGTAAGAAACGAGTAATGCAATACAATGCCAAGTCCCACACCCTCCTATTACGTTGTATTTTGAATTGTAGGTACTATGTATTTCTAACTTAGTCAGAGCATAGTCAAAGCAACCATAGAATGTATGCACATAGTAAGGTACATAGGTATACATGTATATAGTATGTATAAGTACAAGCTGACATAAAGCACTGAGTGCTCAACAGCGAATCTGAAGTCAACTCACAATCAGCTTTTGGTTCGGTGTTACTTACTTGACTTGCTTGTCTTAACTTGACTTTTCCTATGAAGAAAGTTAAGACGTGCAGTTGTAGCGGTAGAAGTCTATAAGGTGTGTGTGGGTACATTGTAGGGTGTGGTAGCAATGTACATGGTACCTACTTACTGATATAAATGCAGGGAAAAGTGAAAGGCAAATCGTTCTACAGGAAGAATATGCGGCGAGCAAAACTTATGCACTTCAGCAATTAAGGCTCCAATAATGGTGGATGTGAACGAGATGCCTTTAGCATAACGATAGAATTCGGATAACCAAAGATCGCTTCCATTACATATACTTTATGCAACCGGAGACTCAAGTGAACAAAGTTGCGGGAGCTCTTTAGGCTGCTGAGACAGAGCGGAGTGATCGTGAGTTTTGAGAGAAATGTGAGTGTAGGTACTTCGTTAGTTTTTATACATGTTCAGCTATTACAAGCTGCAAACAAAAGTGGTTCCTAATTAGTAACGAGGAGGGTTGGGGTATTCATAGACTTTGAATAAAAGCAACCGCTGAGAACTACAATAAGTTGTTGAAAGCCATTCGTGGTAGTGTGCTTTTACTTAAAAAGCCTATTTTTCTTATTTTGTAAAGTAGAAGAATGCAGTTATGTTGGAATTTCAAAGAAAGTGCCAAGGGGAGGATACAAGTAAGAAGTCAAAAGTGAAAAGAGATTAGAGACATAGCAGTCGGGAGAAATTTACCAGATCATATCCTTCATGTCACACGAAGTGGGCATAAATATTAGGCCCAAGTGCGGAAATCGTTTTTCTTGTACGAGTATAAATTGTGCATGTGCAACATAATAAATAGTAGTGCATGTAAATATAAATATCTTCGTTTTGGTATAAGTGAATGAACTGTATACACACTTTCTTTGTAGCAGTAGTTTGATATACTCATACGTGCACTATGTAAATAATAGTTTACCTTTTCCTATCTGTCGCGCCCATGCATCCACTAAACCACTGTCCTTTCCATCATTATAGTATTCTGTTGACTATTTAAGGTATTCCTGTCATAAATTTTGTCGTAGTAGACTTTCTCAGAGTGGGAGAAAGAGCATACCTTAACCTGACATTGCTGGATGTTGTGAAGAATTCAAAACAAAGTATACTTTAAGGCATGGAATTTTACTAACAATGTCTCCACATAAACCTGGAGATGAAATACCTTAACACACGAGCTGGAAGTGTTTGCAAATCGGTAAAAGCAAAGTTGCAGTATTTTAGATGCGAAGAATGTCCTCAAGCTATTTAAAGAATTTTTGAATCCATCTTTACGAAACAATCCTGCAGGGACTTGCAACGTTATTTGAATACAGGTTAGTATAACACGAGAAGATTTATTTCAGTTTAATATGGTTGAGTGCAAGAAGGTTATAGCAATAGTGTCACAGTTAAAAGACACCGATAGGAAGAAGAGACAAGTAGCAAAGTCAAAGATTTCCTGGTAAGTGATGTTCAACTTAACATGCTTTGTAAGTACAAAAATGTTTCGAATGTGATTTTGTGCGTGTAAAGTTATTGTAATAATGGGAGTAACAAATATATTATGTTCAGAGTCTTGCTATACACTTTCCACATTACACAATGACTAGTCAAATCTTTTTTGATACATTGTTATTTCGTAAGTGTATTATTTTATGCTGCAAGAGGCTTTGTCATACACTGTAATTTGCCGTTTCGGTGGAATGGGTAATGTTAATGCTCCACATTACAGACTGCAGACCTACAGACACTTAATATTTGTACGTATGCGTTAGTAGGCACGGTATCCCACACTTATTATTTTATAGTCTGGAAAAGCAATAAAAATTACAATATTAGATAATTCTAAGCCATGAAGTACGAAAATGTGCCAGAGTGCTGGAAAAAGTAAGGCATAAAAATAATACGTGTGTATACCCTGTATATGTAGATACGCGTACTTTCCAACACACTAGTAGAATATGAATGCAGGAAATCCAACAAAGCGGTCAAATGTTGATGATATAAGCTATTTTTTGCATGTAGTAGACATATTACAACAAATTGCAGCTAAAAGTAAACTAAGAACTTGAGAAGGTCGTCGGAAAGAGCAAAACAAATCAGAAAAGACGGAGGAGTGAGGAGGCTTTTTATTATATTATTCCTTTAACTTGCTGTTATTCTTGTTAGTCCGACTGAGTGCGTCTTATATAAGTTGGACCGACTTAAATAGCATTAGCAAAGCAACCCTCACTCAGCAAACAGCCGTATACGACTACCGAAAGTCGACTGACTTATTATTACCATGAGGAGTGTAGTAGTCAAGTTGTGGCGAGTTCATCTCATCCGACTTTTCTGCTATACCATACAATTCTGTGTATAACCATAGTTCACAGTTAGATGAACGGGACAGATGTGAACAAGAGTGCTCGGGCTTAAGTCATACATAAAATGCGTTCGTATAATGATACAATATAATTTAACATGCTACCACAGTCCACTCTATACGAATTGTTAGTCCAAAGTCCAACCAACCAGTCATACAGTCAAAACTACTCTCTCTTTTTCTCTCTGTGTCTACTTAAACTGCTACGGACACTACTATTAGACTGTAGCATCCTAGTCTATTCCGGATCTTTGTCAGTGCGTAATATTTGTGGTCGAAGTTGAGTATATGAGCGTAGGAATAGTTTGCTGTGAATTCGAAACATAATGATACTATAGAATTCAATAGTAAAATGTTGGCATCCAATCGTACAGATCCATCAACCATGATATTTGAACAAGAACTGTTTTTACTATAGACGTTTTTACTAATTTTCTATAGCTTTTAGCTTTTCAAGATCATATTATAAGAGTATTAAAAATTACAGTGTGTACCAAAATTTTCTTGGTGTGTACGAAAGTGTTCATCAGTAAAAATAAGACTTAGCAACATTTAGTTACTATAAGAAAGAGAAAAGAAAGTTTTGAAGATGCAGAAAGTAAAATTGATTGATGCTGCAATTTCAACTAGGAGTCATAACTCAGTTTATTTGTCCTCGGAAAACAATTGGTGTGTTATGGTGGCATTTGATTGTGTTCAAACACTTTATATTAGAGATAACAGTATATTATAAGTTTGAAGTAAAAAAGTGTAAATTCGATTTAGGAAGAGCAGTCAGATTCACAAAGAGGAATTGTTGTAGTGGCAGTAGTCATAGAGAATGTCATGTAGAAAAGATTCTCATTCTCTCTCACCCTACCGTGCCACAACTGCTACACTCACACTGGAGTAAAAGACAAGTGAAGTCTCAACTTGAACGACTAGCGCATGTTCTGTCCGGATTTCGGTTTCCGTTCTTATTCTATCTGTACCTATTCCGTGGACTGTGTGCCAGTAGTGTGGATACATATAAGCTGATGCTCCAGCCGGGTAATAGCAAGTCAAGCCATAGTAAAAGTAAAGGAAAGAACTACTCGTGGTAGTCCAGCACCTACTCAGCTCGACCCGACTCCTCCACTACTTACGACACTACTACTCCTACTTGTGTTTCTACAAGCTCCGTTTCTCCATTCAATTGCCCCTTGAGTCAGTCAACTTATAGGTTTCAGCAGTTGCCTGTGTGCACATCAAATCCTCTCTGCTCCTTCAACCTCATACATTCAACCAACCTACTCACACAATCCTAAAACGTTCTCAAACTCATTCCTCATTTTACTTTTACTCAAACCAACAACACGAATTGCTCTTCTTTTTAAATACAACAAATTTCTGCACGTCTCTAGGAAAGTCTCTACAAATCATTTCTCGCAAATTTTGAAATTGTCGGAAAGAAAATTAGTGAGACACAGAATACAGTGAGCAAGAAGTTTATGGAGAAAATTCTTAATACTTATACAATAATACTGCAATTTATCACCAAGAAGTCAAACGAAGTCGTACAAAGAACCAAGTCGTTTTATATTCAAGTCTAAACAAAAGTTACAGTACTAGTACAGTCTGACCATTCGCGTAGTAAAAAGTTTGAAAGCATAAATATAAATAGTGATTGTCAAACTACATTTTGTTATCTACTATTCACATCATTTTAGCTGTCTCGCTATTACACAACAACGTGTTGATTGCTTTTCCATCGCTCAGTCAGTGGCAGTTTACTCTACATCGCTATATATACATACATTGCATATACACAGGCTTAAGTGAAAGCCTCTTTGTCCTCGTCGTTTGCTATACATTAGTACGTGTATTACATTGCGTGTGTATATATAACAGGATATATACTTACAACAAATCTACAAAGCCAAGTTGAATCTGTTTCAGCGAAAGTTTATGTAATCGTTCTTACATTACACTACGGATACAACAGAACTCAACCTTGATGACACAATAACGGAGAATCGACAACCGACTAAAATTGTCTGTTGCGATACAAAACGCAATATAAAAAGCCAAGCAATATCATAAAGTGCAATAGAAGAGACTTTGGATCTCATTTCGATCCAATTGAAACATTACTCAAGACAGAAACATCGTCGCTCTCGCAAAGCCCCAGGAAAATCTCACATCATTGTATTTTCACAACAGAGTCGTTCTCTCAAGCTCACAATAGCATCACATCACATAACGTACATTTATTCAACTTTTTTCAAGACTACTCTTTTACAATCCTACACAACAAACCAAGACAAAAAATCCAACCGGATTGAGATACTTAAGTATAGTTTACCCAGATCATAATAATATTAATAAAAATACTCACAAGATTTTCCTACGGCCAGGGACAAACATGAAATTGCATTGCTACTAAAAATAGCTGTTTTTTGTGGCATTGAGAGTTTGTGAGTTTTCAGTTGACTTGACTCTTACTGTCTTACTGCATTGGCCAAAGAATTGTTTAATTAATAATTGAACACACCTCACTGCAAAATAGAACGATTTACAGTAAACCACACATAAAGTGGTTGCATTTTGTGGCGGTGTTCCCTCCGTGACACATATTAATCGAATTTTCCAGTCACACAAATAAGTGTTGTCTTCCTTTGAGTATAATACCTATGTACATAGTTAATTGAACCAATGCAAAGGAAAGCACAATTGCCCATATTGTCTGATGCGTACTCAAAAATTAATGACAGGTAAGCCTTGAGACGAAATCCTTAGTTTTGTACAATTCTAAACGTTCGTTACAATTTCAAGAGTTATACCGTTGTTTGAGGTACATCCATCCATACATTCATATACTGAAACTTTCCATGTTATACACAATCCCTACCTATAGCTACTAAAAAATAAAATGTAGAGGAACCACCTTGCATTGGTAGTACATGTTGTAGCTATACCGTGTAAGTAGTAACAGTAGTAAGTATGCATGTGCTGAACTGTGCAAATAAAGAGTCATGTCCATACATTCTTATACTTTAATCGCTCGTTTCAGTCGATAAAATCAAAAATGCGATGTACGTTGGTAATGTTTGTTCCCGTAATGTGATGCTTAGTGGATTTTTATTCCAAACCGTCCATTATGACATAAACTAGCTAGATTAGAACTTATTTGATAAATGACATGTTTAAGGTAAGTAAATTCTGGTGTATTAGTAGAGTAGGTATACAGGAATAGCAGAGCTACTTATGCATTGTATATAACATGTATTATTACGCACAGGAACTTCAGTATAGATTTTTACTGTTGATTCAAATATTCCTTTAGCAAGAGAAAAACTCCGTTGTTTTGACGTTTATGGCTAATAGTTCCAGAGAAAATGCTTTGCATGAGGTATCTTGTTATTACGAAGGAATACTAGTATAACAGCCTACTAGTACCTATACTTTCTTCTTTATTAAATATATATAGACACACTCCGCGATGCCTGCTGTTATTGGAACACACAGGCTTGGTACGTTGACTTGCCTGACAGTTGTCTTGCCTAGTTATGTCACAGTCAAATCACTTAAAACTAAGAAAGAGCACACCACAGTTTTCTGTCTTTAACCAAGCTCATTATTCTGACATTGTTGTGTACATTCTTCACTTAACAGCGGTATGTGTATATGATGTCCCATTCTCCATTGTATTACAATGCATAATCTCATCAAGTAATGCCTACTATACCCCTACGCAAAAAATTCACATTTCACATTCATTCATGAATTACATCACTTAAGTCGGATCGCCCATCTACATTATCGATGACTTTCACTATAGTGTGTAAGAGAGTTTTGTAAAGTATTATTCAATACTACATGTCTTCAAGATATTCATGTGGAGAGAAAGTAGTAGGCACTCGCTATGACATGAGAGACGATTGGCAGCAGGGCAGCTCTCATTCTACCATGAAAGGGAATGTTTAGTTTTGACTACCATTAATAAGTAAAGTGTTCTGAACTTTTCTAAGTTCACTTTTTGTCTTGGATGTCAAACTCAACTTTATTTTAAGACTGATTAATTTTTCCTTGGTTCAGAAGGTTTTCCAATACTATGAATGGACTCCATTATTCACTACATCAGTTAGGTTAGGTACTAAGATTAAGACGAGCAAATTAATAATCCTTAATCAATTAAGTGTTGTACAAATGACAGCGTTAAAGACTTTCATTTGACTAACACGATTATTATTCTTAAATGTCGCGTGTGCATACAAATCGAGTCAAGCTTGATCTAAATGTGTGCATGCATAAAACCCTAATCTTGCCATTTAAACACTAAAGTTATGATATGTCTACCTACAGTATCTATAATATCCCTGTGTAATGAATTTATGTTCAAGAAACACAATAAAGTTCTTTCTATTCTATCTACCTTATATAGGCTCCTTTTGTAATGTGTAGGTTATATAGGTATCGTACTTAAGAGCTTCCTTTAATTTACTTTGTGTGATGATAACAAAAGTTTGTCATGTGTAAGCATGGCGAAAATGCACTTTAATAGAGAACTGTTACCTATAGCTAAACAATTTAAAAAGATATTTAATTGGACGAGGAACAGTACTATCTATATAGTCTTTTCTGTAAGTGTTTGCAGTTATATTGTTCTACCTATATTTTATACAAAAGAGTGACGTTTGACGCGTCTATTTACGCAAAACTTTCAGACGTGTAAGGTTTTTGTGTTCTAGACTATTAGTATAAGCTGACTTGGCTTAAAGACAATTATAGAGCTCATTACGCTGCACGTATATAGTTACTTAATTATTTGCAAATTGAAAGTAGTTGGCGATATTTTCCGCCATGTCCAGGTGTACACATTTTTGTCAGTTGTGTCCTACTTAACATATCTATCAAGATTTGTCAAAGCAAGCTGTCGCTGTCATGCAGAGTCACTAATACAACACGTGATGGTCTATTCAGACAGCATTGCTCTTACAACAGCAACGTTCAGTCTTCAAACAACCTAAAAATAGTGAAGAATGTATGATGTATCTATAATAATGAGATAAAAGTAGGAAAACTATCCATGTAATCCTTAGCACTGTGCCTTCCAAATTATCCAAATTAATGCAAATAACTCATTGCATTGTGAAAACCACTGTAGCTTGAATAATCTGTGCAAAGCAAAAGGGCTTGCAGGCAAATGCGTGTTAATTTCCAACTGCTAATGTTTATATATTATGATTTTCTCATAAAACAATCCCTGGAGTAATTTCGACTGAGCTGTTGTTCACGTCGACATGAATGGCTCTTTAGGGAAGGAGAAATAGCTGGTGTAAGAGTCGGGATACTTACAGCGGAAATATGAGTTGTATTTAAAGGAAGGTAAAAAGGAGACGAGCTCAACACCATTTCAAAGAGTGTCATGTAAAAGCTGTGCTGTCTTTTCGTTTGTGTGAGTGAGAGGAAAATGAAACGTTCTTGTCTGTCTCTGTGTGAGGTGTTTTGAAAATCTTGTTTATACCTTGATGGGGCTGCTGAGTGTTTAAAGCGAAATGGTAATTAAAGCTTTAACTGGGTTAAGTGAAGCAAGCTGAGTCTTGGTTGATAAAATAATCTTGATAAAAGGAGACGCATCAGAATTAGCATGTTACGTGTGCCAGAATTGTCGTCGTGGTAGTGTTATCCCTCCTGTGGCGACCTGTCCTTGTCAGATGAGTAGCGAAGTGAGTGACACTGTTCAGGGAAAGGTGAGCTGTTCTATTCTCTTGACGTGACTTTCGTCGGATTATGTTTCAGCAGTGTCTATCTGTCTCACATTTTACAAGGGAATGTGGAATCACAATAACGGGATGCTTTAAAACAAAATCAAGCAGGGCAAATCTAGAGAATTCTACTGTGACAGACCAACACATGCACATTAAATGTAATTACGTTGTATTAGACGTAACCATATTATTATTATATGTACGTACGTACTACAAACTGCTTGAATAAACCTCACGTGCGATGGCAGTGCTAGGTATTCTTGTCATAAGTAGTTTAACTTTACTCCAGCATGGTAATCACAATAGATTTACTGTAAGCCAGAGATATGAAAATGTGCAAAATTAATATCCACACTAGAAATTTAACCACACATCTGAATGTATGTCATGAGATTCTATGCATGGTGGTACTACTAGCGAAAATGTACACATTCGGAACTCATTCATGATAATAGACATGTTCATACATACATATAGAAGTTTACCAAAGAAATGGCTAGTTTAAAATGCATGTAAAATCTACACTAACTCTTCTATTGTAATTTCGCCCCTTTGCATATCTGCATGTCTGCATTGTATCCAAACCTGGGTCTTACAAACCCATAGTTTACTCATCCAAAGAAAGTTTCTTCTTTTCACTCAAAGGCCATACTTCTTTCCAAAATGATCAAGGGGCGAATTTTATTTTTATTTGTATTTCTGTATTAACTTTTATTTAATTACCTATGTACCTAAAGCTTAAAATTCATAAGGCCAAAGTCTTGAGATACATCAATATAGTAATAACCAATGTAGGTCTACTTGTTTAGTTACCTGGGCAATTTTCAACTGCATCTGTGTATACCAGGTAGCGCATTAAAAT
>JAQFYB010007586.1:0-10656 GCA_034694085.1 Pogonognathellus longicornis
ATATCCCAACACACTAGATTGCTTTGTGTGAATTCATTCACAATGTAGTTTACGCCTGGGTCGTATGACCGCCTAGTCTCTTCTACTGTAATAGTGTGTACAATTTGCATTTGTGTGTGTATGTTTGTATGTAGAAGTGTAATTTTGCACAGAGAGTACTTAGACATAGAATCTCATTGCATGTGTGCATGCATATATCTCACCTGCCTGGTTTGACCACCTCACCTTGATTTGATCACTTCACAAATTCTAATGTATGTACAATTCCCCTCACTCACTCACTTCATCCATTCACATTCACATCTCCATCAACATTACTATAACAATTTATTAAAAACAATTTACACCAAATATCCAGGTCGTGGTCATTACGTTAACTTGGCTTTAGTAGTTTACAATAAAATCAACCCATAGCTCTCTATAACACGCTCAAGCTATATTCTATGAGCAGCATGCAATGAAAAGAACATTCACTCTATATTAGCATCACCAGCATTGCGAATTACATTTATACGTGTTACCGTATTCCAACGAAAGGAATTTCAGTCTATAGATACAGATGTCTGTTCGCAAATTCTACTAGTTGAGATATTGCACATCTTTTTATTAACTAGTACAGCTATATGGCTTAGCTATGACTTTATAGCAAAATGCACACTTGCAGCTGTAAGACTTTGTGGTTTAAGTCCAGCCTTGCAAAATCTAATGCAATAATGCTAATAACACAATGTTATACACATACCTACTTACTGTAGAATGGTTCTGTACATTGTATCTGTACTTACTTTACTATACAGCAATAATATAATAATGGGATGATGATAATAAAAAGAGGAAAGTAAAACTATCTAAACCATCATCTCGCTTATAAAGAGAAGCAGAGAACTTTGATAATCTTTCAGACGAGAAGAATACTCTTCTTAACTATGCAATTAACAATATTAAGGTAGCCGAACAACATGCAATATTATAAGTTCATTTCTAATAATGCCCATGCTAATAATACTAAACTGGGCCGTATAATACATCTCGTGCAATGTAAGCGAATCTTTTCTGTTATTAATAATATTGCTATAAAAATAATAGCAATATTATAGATACTAGTATCGAAATTTCTTGTATGTAAAGGAATACCTTAGACAAGTGTATAGGAAAATAATAGTAAGTAAGTACAAAAGAAGCAGCAGAAATAATTTATTACAGCAACATAATACGATTATTATTGAATTTTACGTTATGTACAACCAGGTCTCCACTTGTAAGTTGTATGTAAGTACCTAAGAAGAATCCACTCTTGAGGTTATCATTCGCTAATTTTTCATTCATCAAAATCATACACTTCCAACCAACCATCGATTTATTATTATAGTTTTCCCTATTCACATTCTTCGAGCACATAGTGTGGTATGTATATCGTACATCTAGTTTGTAAGTTCGACATTACGCTATTGAACGATTGTAGACTAAAGACTACTAGTTGCGGTGATTTGCAAAATTCCGCGTTTAAGAGTGCAATAAATGAGAAAACAACACTGCATGAAGAATCTAGGCAGGCAAATTGATTAAAATTAAAAAGAGAGTGATTTTATAGCGATTCTGTAGATTACCTCACTTAAATTCTACATTTCATTACAAACCACGACATACAAAAATGTATTTACCTTAGAAAATGGAAAAATTGGAATATAACCTTAAGAGAATTATTTTTCGCAACCAAACAATCCCTCCTGATTAACATAACAAAATGTCTTGTGTCTCTAACTAAAGTAATTTTGCAATACGTAGGTTTAAATCCACTTTAGAATGAATACACGCAAATACACAACAAATGAATAATTGTGCGAGAAAAACAATTCCTCCTGAGATGAAATGAGCCACATCAATGCAATTGATTTATTTCTCATTCAATTTAATCCTTTCTAATTTCGTTTAGAAATAAAACGTCATCTGATGTTGCTACAACCGTAAAACTTCCACGAGTAAATCCTACACTCGTTTTCTATGAAAATGAAACAATCTGTGCGTAAATAATCAAACAGTTGATGCGACGAAAGGAAGATTTCACTTTACATTTACATTAGATCAGAGAAGAGAAACAAACAAATTACAGTGACAATACTCTTATCTATACAATCAAATGACAACATTGCCAAAGAAAACGAGCAAATTAAAACTCAACAATACGTACTCAAACACAGAAAATAAAATAAATACAAATACCCCCATCCCCACGTATAAAAATACGAGCATTCTGTTCTTTACTACGTATGTGCAACAATTTATTTCGTCTTTACTTGTAACTATACCTACTTGGTACACAAACAATCGCTCCTTTTGTGTGGGTGGGATGTTATGTCGCAAATTCGTGTCCACACACACAGACAGTAAAAAACGAGATATTCATCGTGTGGCTCATCAAACTGAAAGCTTTTCCTCGTACTGTTACTACACATACATACAATGAATTACATGTAATACTAGAGAAAGATGAGATTCTTTCCAGCTTTACAATATTACACTTGCAGACAAACAATACTACCAGAACAAAATCCCGAAAGAAAAGAAATCCCATTTAGAAATCTAAGATAGTTCGATCACATCATCATCTACAGTACAGCTCTAGACATAAAAGAGAATCTCCACTAAAGTCATTTCTTTTGTACATACTCGACTACAACGTACATACATCAGAAACACTAGTAGTAGTGTAGTCCATATATTAGAAAAGCAGCCTGTGTGTCTCCACACAATAATATTACTTAGCTTCTCCACAGGAGCGAAGTAAGTCTAGACTTCCTCCCTATCGTTCGAGAGATTACTAGTCTGTAACTGACGGAAATTCAGGTCTCTCACACATATACGAGTCATCATAACACCAAAACTCAAACTTTAGCCAAGTGACACAAACACAAGAAAATAAATATCCCTGCATACACACAGATCCTACTACATATCGAAAAGATTTTCAGAACATTCAACATTATACTGTATAATAACCCTGTCAGTCTCTCTATAGTACTTTCCGTTGTTTTTGGCAAAGCAAACAACACTAATCATTTAATGCACTCCTCTACTTCCATACTTACTTTTCTTTGTATGCAGCTCTAGATTTGAAATAATACATACTTTTTTATTCCATGTGCCATTTCCATGTGCCTATACAAACCATTAAATACTACAATTTTTCTTACAGTTCTAATAATATACTAATAATGTTCTGTATTGGAAATTACACTTATCAAAATTAAATTTGCAGTACTTCATGCAGCAGAGCTATTGTTAAACTGCTACACAGACAGTGCTACACATTAGTAAAAGCTTTTATACTCCTTATAGCTCAAGTCTATTTCATATAGATAGCTGAATAAATAAATAACTATATATTTGTAAATTCAGCCATAAAATATACTGTAGGCAGGCACAAAACATGGATTTCGTCACTGTATTGGCATGTAAAGAAAAAGATTGCATTATTATTGTTATTATATAGCAATACCGAACCAATTGGTAGATGATGTTGTAGATCTGATCAGATGGGATGGGATGTACGCACCCATTAGTGCTCTACATTCAATAAAATGCTGTACAAGTATACATAATGCTACAGACTGCATCTGCATTCTCAGAACTAAACTCAGCTAAGGTTTCACACAGGCATAGTTCAGTAGTAGCAATTCTATCATAAAACGCATCAACAAAACCCTGTGCTGCTGATTCACACACAACAGGCAGCGTTGCTCTTATTGCTTATACTACACGGTTTAGTGTACTTGCATTACATTTACAATAAACTGATGCCTAATACTAATACCCCAGTAGTAGTTGCTGTAACAAATATTTTCAAGCCAGCTTTCAAACAGTAGTACTATAATAATATAATATAACTGTGCTGAATTGGCAATTCCTCTTCAAATCCCTAGTAGTGCAGAGGTACAGTGGTATGTATGAATGCATGGTGTAGTGGTGTTAGTAAGAAAGATTATTGTACTAGTATTACACTGTGTCTCTATGTGTGATTGTGCTTGTCTTCATACGTACGTAACGTACGTACATAACTTCTTGGTTTATACGTGTAACACAGAGTAATTGTATTATATTTGTATGTAGTAATGTGTAACATTTATCACTCACTCTCATCCATCCAATCCCCGTTCATTCATTCTCATTCAACTTTTGAATTTTCTCTTAATTCACATCAGACAGGTTTCCTAAGCAAATTCTAAACGATATGACGTCGTCAATAATGGGTTCAATCCAACTTTAAGCCAATTGCCATTTTCACACACAACTCACCCTCAAATCTACACATGCCGACACACTCGATTACTACCATTACTCCGATCTATAACTACTATTCGAAAAAATTCGTTTCCTACTTACACTTGTAGAAACAAATTAAGACCAGTTCATTGTATTTTCATTCTTACACATTATAGCATATTAATTAAACCATTTTCAATTTTCATACTTTATAATTTCGTTCGATTTACTTAAAAAGAATTTCTAATAGATTGTTTAAAAGTCACAGAGCAAAACGTTTAAATGAAATGGGTTACTGATAAATGTCTCAAACGTAAACGGTAATTTGGACGCAAATCCATCACGATGATAACAATAATTCTTGTACATAGTACATGCATAGAAGGAGTGGGGTACCTAAACATATTTGTGAAGTATGCGGCATACAAAATAGAGAAAATAGCTGATTCCACTAGAAACGCAAAGTGAGCAAATGCTTTGTCAACCACGTACGAAAGCCCTTAGCAATAAATAACAGACTGTATCGTTTTACTCTAACATATACTTAACAATTGTAGTTGTCTTTGGTAAACACACAGACAGCAATCTATATCGACCCATTCAATCCTCATTAAAATTACATTATGATGACTGATCGCATTGCTTACTTACTTAGTAACTCTAAGTCAACACGTGTGTTTACCAAAGCTCTCTTGGTCGTCACCAGTCTACTATTAGCAAAAGTGCATAACATATATTTCTTACAAGATTACTAGTAACTCACTCATCTATCCACAAAACAAAACTATTTCCAGACATTGCATATGTCATTCCAAACAAAAGTACCTACACTATATAAGTCAACCCTAACATAGTGATTTATTTATCGTTTGTACAAGAAAGACAATACTCTGAGACTCTGAGCATCGCTCAGAGTGTAAAATATTTAGCAGGCTGCGTTTATCTTAGTGCTTGGTTATAGAACATGGTGTTCTATGTTCTATGTTTAAAGTGTGATTGCTTTGCTATACCTGCCATGCTCGAATGGACAATCGTTCACTATCGACCTACTAAGGTGACCGACCAGGAAGTCAGTCACATCACATCAGCTACTTTTGTCTTGTCTACTAACACTAACACTTACTAATGCCATCAGTAACTTGAGGAATCCTCACGCTGACTCTCTTGTAGAGATAATACCCCTCTACCACTTATGCCTTCTTCAATCCCTAAGTGTATGCAACTTCCATGTAGCTATATCCTTTTTAAATGAAATTTCTTGCTGTATAATGCAAACTATAGTTTAAACTTAGCTTGTTTCTTACTGCCTTACTATTTTTTAACTTTAGTTTCTACATTGCATCGCATACCTGCCTGTTCTATACAATTTACTGTATAATACTATGTAAGATACGACCAGAGACTATTTATTACTACTACTATCAGTATAATATATACATATACAGGTATTTTTATTACTAGTTGAGCTTGTGCGGCTCAACGCTTGTCTGGCAAACAACAAAACGCATTATACCTTCTGTATAAAACATTAGATAGTGACTTTACTTGCAATACTGGTAAGTAAGTAGATACATATTTAGACTGTGTTTAACAGACTCTAGTATCTGTAGTATAAAGTACAGTGAAGGTAAAGAAAGATAAAATACAGTATTGTGGTTTGTATACATTTGTATGATTATTCTTGGGGTATTACTAATAATACAGATATTATTCCTGTGTAGCTTATAGTGTATGTATGCCTTATGGATGTTACTATCTAAGTGAGCTACATCTTTGTACGATTGTTTGCAAACTTAAAGAGATAGCTGGTGCATGAGCTTGGCAACTAGTAGCAAAGCCCCACACCTACCAGTACCAGCAACAGCATTACTTACAATTGCAATTGTTATACATGGCTAGTCGTTTATGCTGCAGTGAAATACAAAATCATTTCTCTGTATAATATTACACTAGGAGCGACTAGTTACTTTACTACAATCTTAACCTGCTCTTTGCTTTAGAAACAGCTACTAGTACTAGATGGTTTAAACCTCAAAAGTCTTTTCCATGCAAACACGTACACACAGAATGCTATGCTTTAATTCTGAATACATTCACACTTGAGCAAATAGTTTTTACAACAAACTGATCCAAAAAAATGATTTATTTGTTGTCTTCAAATCCATATAGAGTTGAATCTAAATCCAGCCTCTATTTTAAACAATTGTGTGATGTCTGTGGTATGAAATAAAGCAGTGTTGCCGGCGTTTCTAAACTGATAACGTGGCAAGGCATAATACTTACACCAACTCACCCTTTATATTCAATATGGATTGATGTCCATTAATAATACATGAAGATTGATGAACAAATATTAAGTTGAAGACACAAGCATTGTGCTTGAAATGCGACAGGTATTTTGTGTGGTCTCATATAAAGGAACATTGCCCAAAATGAAAATATTAAGGGCAGACAAATAGTAAATACGAAGAAGAGCCTCTGTCGCAAACAAGTGTATATGAATATGAAGGGAAAATACATTACATGTTTTGAGGAACAATATAAAATTATTTGGGCTATACGAGTCTCACTGGAATTTGAACATAAACGCTTAAGATGAATACATAATAAATAGTCTTATTTAGAATTTGCATATATATTACTTTTTCGCCTTACATTATACAGATATGTAAGCCTACACGTATATGAATGATTGATGCACTTATGAGTTATTTATTGCGTATATTATGCGAATGAATAGTAAAGCAGCGACAAGCAAAGAAGTCCTATAAGAGAGGATGACAAGACGAAAAGAAAATCAATAGTTTGTACTTACCCCTTCACTCCCTAGGAACTGTAACGTTGCTTGCTGCCCAGTCTTATTCTGTAATACAAAACAAAATGTTATTTAATACTTGCTGTGGGGTTAATTCACATTATGTGTGTAGGGCTCTATAGTTGTGTATCATTCTTCTATACACTGCTACCATATGTGTCAATATCACATCCAACATCCATTTAGCTACATCATAATAAATGTAATATTACTTATGTAGTACTATTAGTTGATGTGCAACTTAATGTAAGTAAGAGAAACGCAAACTATCTCATAGTCACGTTAGTTGCGTAACAATAATGATAAATAAGAAATGAAATGCCACACCAAAGGTTTTGTTTGTTATTCGTTTTAACTCTCATGTGTCATTTTATATTACGCTGTGTTTTTCTAGCTGAATGCGGCACGCCATGTCATGTCACATCATCATAGCACGTCACACACAAAGACTATACGCACAACAAACACCCGCCATACAATATATCATTCATTCATTTACTCAAGGGAATCATTTGATCTGACTCTTCTGTTGTAACACGCCGATCTTGAGTTATAGTTATAAATAATTTTGCACATCATTACACTACAAAGTAAATGTTCATGTTTTGACTTGGCCTGCAAAGTAATTTAATGCTCTTCATTACTACATAGTTCTGGCAACACTTACAAACAACTAGTAAGTCTTGCAAAGTTCAATTTCTCAGAAAGAAATTACAAAACGAATGGTCATTTCTACGTGTAGCACAAATAGAACGCGGCGATCATTATCGGGGCTTCATATTTCATAGCAGTCAATAACATCTTAAGAATTTGACACTACTAATACACATTAAGTATCCAGCTTGTAAATAAGAGTGTCACATTTCATTGTTGACTGTGTTAAGAATTTTTATGTTGAGTTTCCTTTTTCCAGTTCTTGGGGTCTTGGGTAAGGTCCATGATTGATAAATAACAAAAGCATTCGTTTTAATTACACTAGTTAATTACACAGTAGTACAACACTTTAAGTATGTATAAGAAAATGTAGCTAGTTCCTACTGTACTCTGCAAAGGATTGCATTGATTAAATTTTGCATTATATTTGAATTGTTGAACTGATCGGTGGATAAAAATGTTTGATGAGTAAAGTAGTGCGCACAGTGTGGTGTGCAGAGTACAGAGAACATCCATAAGGTCATAAACTTGTCAATTGTGCAGAAAATGATGATGTTGCCCGAAAGAACCGAGTTCAGTTCCAGTTCCGGTCGTTAAGCCGGCATGCACATTATTATTACATGTTGGCGTTTCTTCTTTCGTAGCAGTAGCATTGGCTCGTGTAGAGTTCACGTCAATTTTTCTTCATTTTTTTCCAAGCTTCATAAAAGCAACAGCCTTCAAGTAATGTACGAACTACGTACATACGTGTGTGTAGGTATGTAATGTATGTACGTATGTATGTTGTTGAGAGCACGAGAGCAGTTCACATCATAATATTCATCTCGGCTTAACTCCCAACAACAGTTCACTATCCTCAAAACAACATTTGCCACTTTTAGTACAACAAGAACTGGAAACTCATTCTATCTTGAGAATGCTTTTGCTTTGCTATTATCTTCTTTCACTCATTTGCTCAGTCAACTTACTCACCACACACTTCTTAGTTCTAAGTCTGAGTGTAAAGGCAAAGGCAAGTCATCATAATAATTCCCATTACTACTTAAAATACAAGATACACCACACACTATATACATACACACATGAAAACAATAATAAAAATAAAACCATATATAAACAGATTTATATAGGAATAACAACTCTGTTGTGTCATTTCTTGTCTTGTCTTATGCGACTAGAGACACTAGTAAAAGATAAGCTTTTCTTTAACTCAACTCAACTTTGTTTATAATATGGATAATGCATTATCCTTTTTCTACATGGGCAAGGAAAATTTAAAATCATTTCGAAAAATCGCAAGTGCTTGCTTTTATTGTATATCTGTGTGTATAAATAAAAGAACAGTATACACAGCATTAAATTAACATAGTAAATACACTTAACTATACTACCCAACATTTATTCACATTGCTTAATTTCATTGAAACACTCAGCATAAATGTTGAAGTGTAAAACCCTCACACACACGTGTAAAAGAAACGGCTAAATTCAAGTATAAAACACTGCAAACTTACCACTATTTTACATTAACAAGTTTTTATTCCTATTTTATCCTCCTAGTTTCCTTCTCACTTTTAAATCTGAGACAAAACGAGGAAAAAGCACACATTCGCAGTCATTACTGGGTTTTTAAAAAAAAAGAGAACGCATGTAGTAACAATAAACGAAATTTAGTGCAATGGAGATAGTAATTCAGTTCAATATAAGCACACTACTCAATTTAATGCATAATAGCATACACGTGTGCTTCGGTTGGTGTCCTTTTGTTCTACACACTAGCAATCTCCATACATTTAGTAGTCTTAGGTAAGTATAATCATTTCGTAATTCTGATTCTTTTCTTCAGTCTTTTTAAAAGTCTTAACACACTACAACTAAAGCTGTGTCTTTAATCGTTCAATCTGCATCTCTTTCTATTATCCACAACAAGCGACACCGTCATGAGCAAGCAAGTAGGTAGGTATACACAGATTTGTTTAAAGGATAATGTAGCGTAACGAAATGTCATTGACTATTCTAATCTGAGTGCGTTTTACGTTTCTACATGCACTACAACACTTTATTTACTGTTTACAAAGTCTGTCTGCTCTCCGCACACAAGACTCAATTCTATATTTGCGATTTACAGCTTTAGTCTCTCGCATTTAGCTTCCGGCCATTTGTGCAGACGTACACATACATTACATGATAAGGTATTTAGGTAGGTATTTATATACATCTAACTTGCCTTATGTTAGTAGTGTCTATAGTCTATTGTCTTCAAGACTGATATAACACAAGTACATAATGTAATGCGCATAATATAAGAATACTATAATATGACTTTACTAAACGAATTGTACTAGAAACACAAATATGCGATAACAAAGCTCCTGCCCTCCTCCTCCCTCCTCAACTTTGCACCTACTTTCAGCTCAACGTGAATATAATTTGTTTGTTTGGAATACTTTTTCACTGTTTGAGATTACGTGACCGCAAACAGTAGTTAGTAGTCATGTAGTTTGTACAGCGATAGCCCCGATTTCCGGTATTTTCTGTCGAAGCTCGTAAAATCAATCAGTAAAACTAAACCACCACAATTTATATGCATACATAGTTATACCTACATATAATTTCTATAACTTGCTTTGTCTAATGTCTAATATTCTTACTTAGGTATATCCAGGTTAACTACTTAAGTAGTAGCAAAGCAATAGATACATTGATACATATTGTACACAAATTGCTTAGGTATACACGCTACACGCCTAATAGGAGAGTGTATTACGCGTAACGAAACAATGCAAACCTACAAACTATACTGAACTAAAACAATAATTTATGTTCTAATGACATGCACACTTATTTGCCCACACCATAATTCTACCTCTAATGTTTAGAGATTTTTTTAACTTGCGATTACTCGTACACATGTACACATTTATATT
>JAQFYB010007587.1:0-10654 GCA_034694085.1 Pogonognathellus longicornis
AATAATACATGTGGTTGCATTTGCAACCTCATGGTGGGGAAGCGTTGAAAAATAACATGGTGGGAGAAGAGTTAATACACACCAAAGCGATTTTGAGAGTGTTTTTTGAAGTACATTTTGCATTCATACATACATAACACATACTACATAAGGTATCACATCCCACGTAGATAACTAACAAACTGGACCACAGTTTCATAGAAATAATATTTAATCAATTGTTTTCCTTGTAAAGGTGTTTTTGATTTAGTGATGTTCCACTGTTGATGTTAACTAGTTGGTGTGCATGTTCATAAAAATTCAAATATCCACATAATATTATATTACTATAAAATAGACTTCAAACATCATTGCTTAAGTGTAGAATAGGTAGGTATTAGGTAAGCTTATTTGTAACAAATCGCAAAATTTAGTAAGTCCTTAATCCCCGAATTCAATGTCTCATGACTCATGTCAGTATTATAATCCTTGTTGGGATTGTTGTAGTATCTGAGTCAAAATGATTATAAATGAAAACAGGGGCGTAGCCAGGATTTTATTTTGGAGGGAGGCAAACTCAAAACATATTATGTGCTCACTTTCGCGCGAAAAATTTGAGATAATTTGGACAAAAATGAACATAAAATTCGCGCGTAGCGCGAAAAATTTCGCGATTTTTTGCCATGAAAGGGCAAAAAACCTATTTTTCCGGATTTTTTGGGGGGGGGGAGTAATTTTTCCAATTGTCCCAGTGAATGAAAACATGCCTAATGCCTTTACAAGCAAACCAACTAACTATGCATATCTGAAATGTTTTTCAAAAATGTACCTCATCTTCCTGTATGAATGTTTATGTGTTGTGGGAAGAGTAACTTTGAGTGGTAATGCTAACGGTGTAAGTGTAACCCACACTTATGATTGAAACTTGAAAGCTTATGGTCCTGCTGCAGACTTCTGCATACTATCTAACGATTAATTAATTACATGATATTTACAAATTTTTACATTTCAAAAGCTTTAAAATTACCTAACTCGCAACGGAAATTAGAAAACTGAGTGTGATTCAATTTGTTTTGGGCTGAATATTTAAGTTTTATTATACTGTCATACAGTCAGAAACTGCAGACAAATTAATCACAATTTCTTAATTTAAAGATCACAAGGTGTAAACCATGCAATAAATCCAAGCGAATCGTTCCGATTTTGAAATCCTTTAATCGGTCAGATGTATACAATTTGACAGTGTAGTGCATAATGTGAGGAAACTCTCTGACTACATGAAAGATGAAGTGTCGCAGTTAATCGTATAAAGCCAGTGCATGAAATTACAAAATGTTTTACAAGATGTTTTAAACTCATCTACCTTGCAAGACTCACCTAGCCAAAAAATGCGAAACATTAAAGACAAAGTCCAGACGCTGTACACAGTACAGTATAGTATAGGCATTATATTGTGTATAAAATGTGTTTGTAAGCGAACGATTCATATTAGTAGATCTAGTTTTTGTATTGTTTTGAGATATGTATAAATGCCATGTTTTTTGTACCGACTCTTTCAGTATATACTTAGGTTGTTATACTGGTTGGGTTTTCACAGTTTTTGATTTTTGCCTTTCTTCACGTGTATTTACATGGCGTATGAACAGTGATGTTTGCAATTTGTCTGACTGAGCGATTCGCTAATTTTTTCTTCTGACATAATATTTATATATGTAACTTCATTGCTACTTACTTACTATAGGCAGTTCACACACGAGAGAAATCTGACATACAATGCCTCTATGAATGCGTAGTGTAGTTAAAAATGCTAAGGATTTCAGTTACAAGTTAATATTTTTACTTAAATGATTACTTAATCTAAAATTCGACGGATCACACCGCTACCACTCTACTACTCTTTTTGTTTATTTTTTAATTATTAATGTAATAACAATTACCCGAGGTTTTAACTCCAACGAGAGTTGTTATACCACAACACCAGCGGTCACCTCGGTCCTTGTGTGAGGTGGCTATAACTAGTACTGTAGTACTTGTTCATCTTTGTAGTGCTACTACATATATACAGAGCAGAGCATCTGTAAACGTTGTGTTGTAAAACAAAGCAAGACTCAAGCTAGTGTAGGGTTCGCTTCCTACACTACACATAGCTTGAATTTTGAACAAAGTAACTTAACATTTAGTATTAATATCTATACACTTCGATTTTAACTTAAGTACCTATAAGATATTTGAATATATCATACATGAGCATAATGTGTTTTGGGTGTTGCTAAAAATTGCATAACCTATATTATTATAATCATATCTGTTAGTGTAGCTTATTTGTGAAAGGTTTATAAGCATTATGCGTGCACTGCGCACTGTTATAACATTTTGCAAAGATGCAGTACCTACTTATACTAAAACAATATCAAACACACATGCTCAATTACTAGTTATGTTATAACTTGCTAATAATACATGGACTATAATATTATAACGATAAGGATACCTTTACCACAATAGTACATACTACGTACACCATACAACAGGATTCATCATATCATTTCATGCATTCTTCAATAACAACTCTTTAGAATTGGAAAGAAAAAGTGGTAGACCTTCTTTCTTTTACTCCAAAATTCAAAGCACATCAAGATCTGACAGTTGAGTTATGAAGTCTGGACAAAATCTTGTAATTCTTGTACATATGAATATCTTTTTACCTGATAATACATTTACAGTGTAATTTACAGCATGTTCTTCAAGGTAACACCTCAATAGGTACTACCATGTTTGCTAATTGAATACAAAGTGCAATAATCCATACAAAAAATTATGGCAATAACACTACTGCAGTTTCTCTTCAGTTTACTAATAGCAGCGTCGTGTGTATTGTTGTTGGTAATATCAACGACCATCAAGCCATCAAGTGAAAATTTCATGAAAAAGTTATGCATGCACAATGAAATATGTTATGAAATGAATTGTGATTGTGACTCACAAACTGTTGTTACAAATTGTAGACTTAAAACGCTTAAGACACAATGCATCATTGCACAATCCAGACTCAAATGATGTAGATTTTTTGTTCAGTTTTCTTCTGCTTGCATGCGAATTGTTGCATTGCATTATGTGACGCAAAAGCAATAACGCAAATCGCTAGGGAGCTCATTTTGCACGTTGTATGAGACACACTTCCATCCATATCTCTTATTTTATTACATTACCTTCTTCGCGTTCTTTAAGTTTAAGCCTTCTGTGCTTTCAAATTCTGCTGATTACTTTATGCAATTGTATGTAAATGTACTATGCATGCAATTCGTTATTTTGAAAAGCATCCAACAAAACTTAAAGCTATAGCTAGAAGGAAAAATATGAAGAAAAATCTATCTACCTTTTAGTAGTCTTTAGTCTATATCATATGCATGCATAAATGTCTGCACGAAATCTATTTGCATTATGGATTCATGTTCCATAGCAGATAGATAAAATAACGATGCAAAAGGATAAATAGCAAAGTCTGTAAAGCGTGTTCCAGTTTAGAGAATTCCGCTTGGAATTCTTTTGTTGTGGAGCTATCTAATGCATATGTTAAGTTCTTATCTGTTGTAGCTTGCAGCTAATAAATGCCCCTAAATTTGACGAAGTGTAGTTAGTTCATACACATGATATCTCTGTACGTATGTAATGTACCTTAGGTAGGTATATTTTCAAATTACACCTATCTTGCAGTTTTTTATTGAACATCATCATTTTATGCCTACCTGCTGTAATGCGTCAATGTGTTAAAGTATAGACTACTACACTCCACTTGAGAGTCATTTTTACAACGATTGAAGAACATTACAATTGAAGGTGTACATAGGCTCTGGAACGCAGGGTGGGCAATACATTGGTATGCCCACCCTCCACCAATAATTTTAGCAACTTTATATGCTAGTTCGTTGTGTAATACACAAACTGCGTTTTCATCTACTGGGACAAATTGAATTCATTCACATAATATAATAGTTCGTTGAAAATCTCATGAAACTATCCACATAACTAAATAATTTTCTTCATGCACCTATACCATGGAAGTCTATTATGTAGAATATTAGCATTGCCCACCCGTCCACCCACTTCAATATAGGTTCCGGAGCCACTGAAGGCGTATGTGTATAATTTTATAGGTATTACATTATTAATGATTTGTTTTTCAACAATTTAAAAGAAATAACCAAGGTATGGGTCTTTAACCTGCAAAGAAAAGTAACACTTGGAATTTCTTAACTATGACTAGTATGACTATACTATATAATATAATATGTTATTGGTCTGTACTCTGTACTAACTAGGTATAATATACTTTACCAGGTTTACATACACACTCACACAAGCTTACACAATAACTAGCGCGAACTCCTAGTCAACTATGTAGTAGCAAGTGTCTTGAGAAAAGAAATAAACTCTGAAAAGCTAAAAAAGAAGTTTCTATTACAAGTTGAGTTTGTAATGTCTGTATAGTTTCCATAAACCATTAGTATTTTTCCGTCTCTAAATCTCTACAATTTTTTAACTAAATTATATATATGCATTAAATTTCATGAAGGATGAGTGAGAGTATCATATTTTATTACAGTTTTACTGTGATACACCGTAAAAGAACTTTGAGTTTTACTTCATTTCATTTCCAATATTATACCTTCCTGAAAATATTTCATGTTTTTTATTTTCCCCTTTATACATATTCGAATAGGTATTAACTATTAAGTAATGTACCAATAAAATAAAAGCTAATTAATATAGGTGATTTTTTGAGAACTTAATGAAATAGTAGATTCAAAATAATGATATTATTATGTGTATGAATTAAGCTGTGAGAATAAAGTACCAAAATAACAACGCAGCCATTTGAATTGGTCCATAGTCCACACTTCGTTCTTTTAGCCTACCTATATGTTTACATTTACACTAGTCAAACAATTGGTAGGTTTGACATACCTATGCATTAATGATAAACAGTTTGATAGACAGTTCATATTATGATGAAATACATACATTACATTTATCCCTATATTAATAGACATATACTTATACACCAACGCTAAATTCGAAGTCCTGAGTGTATCAAACAGAAGAAAAGAGGTTCACAGCGGTAAATCTAGCCTCCGAGAAAGAAGTAGAACTGTTGGGAAGAAAGTGTGTGAGTGAGGAAGCAATAGGAGACAAACTAGCTGTATTTGTATTGTCCTTTAGAGTAGTGGTGCTAGAATGAAATAGAAACGAATAGCTTGCTTGCGTGTAGGTTTGGAAAGTTTCATTTGGTAGTTGAGTGCCAGCGGAAGGCTCTCTCCGCTTTCTCGTTCAAATCATCCGACCAAGCCAACCAACCAGACTGTTGAAAACATCGATCGGAAACTACCGCATGCGTTGCATAGAACTTAAGAATCTCTCAGGCAGTGCTGCTATACTTTACACTTTAGTGTTGTACAGTACAGTGTACACGGTGACTTACGTAACCATGTCCTTAGACTATGCCTAACCCAACGTTCCTCATTGATCTTCAGGTCCATATGATAACTTGACAGAGTCCAATCCTACTCCTACAACACGGACATGTATTGAACAACACTATTGGAGTTGGGTATTTACGTGTATATATACTTTCACAATACCTACACTCTTCTGTACACCTACAACATGGGATTCATGTTAGCTTTTGCTGTGTGTTGTACGTGTATAGACAAAGAAGTAGTTCTTTCTGCTACATCCAGCAGAAGTCCTACAACCATTTTACATATAAAATGTACAGAATGTTCAGATATAGCTATGTACTTGTATAGGTTTTAGGTGTATTGCATGAACATGCATCTATGGTATTACTTTGTAAAGAACCCGAATCTCATGAGCTTACATGTAGTCAAATGCAACAGCAATGTTAATGCAAGCAATTTAGTAGGTAGGTATGCGTATACATAAACTGATGTATTATAGAAATAGTACCCGGGTACCGGGATACAATACTTTTATATGTGTATACGAGGTAATATGATAATATAATTTTCTCCGCGTGTTGTGAGTATAAGTATACGACTAGAGTGTGACTTGTATGCTAAGTATATGGTGGTATAAGAGATGTATTTGGTTGGACATGCCAAGTTGAAAGGGAATTTCTCTTTCTTTACTCTCACTCTCTGTGATAATAGAGAAAGGCTGAGCTCGGAGAGAGGCAGAACTGTGGAGTGAATTGCCGAGGTCGATAGCAACAGCAAAAACGTGGATTGCAATTTGCAATCTGCAATGTCACCATAAAAACAAGGGAGAACTGTTTTGTGTGTGCGGTGTGACTTTAGTGAGTGCAACAACATTACGAGCAGCTGCATAGCGAACACTGTAATAAAAATAAACATTGTCTCTCTCTCTGTCTCTGTAAATAAATCCAGGAGGATATTATCATAGCTTATGATATTACTTCCGATTATGTTTTGCGATAAATACTTCTCCCAGTCTCTTCTGTGCCAATTTCAAAACAACTCATTGTGACTCTTTGTACTCCGTCGTGACTGTCGTCAAAAATAATAAAAATACTCTAACAATAATATTATTGTATCATTCCACAAATTTCGCCCTTCAAGACGTTCATCTTAAATCAACACTCTGACCTAATTTTACAACTGTCAATTCTCTTCGATGTAAATAAACGCTGTAGTAATCATAACGATGTCTTATTTGCTTCTGAGATCCACATGAATATATTCTCTCCAGCTATTTACAGAAAAGCCCCTATACATTTCACTGCAAAATTTCTAATTGTTTTACACGCTTGATTTGATACGTCACAAACATGTTTTCTTGTCGCAATGCAAATATTGAGAAACTTTCTTAGAGTACAGTCAACAGTCTGCATGTACATACATATTACATGTTAATATCTGTGCGAGCTTTACCATAATGGCACGACTTGTTAAGGAAGGGTGCTCGGTTAAATAGGAGAATCATATTATACATTGCAATTTTATGGACGTTAATGTTGACAACATGACCTCCACCGTGGGATCTCATTCTAATCTTTCGGGGACCAGCGGCTCTCCATTTAAATTGAGCAATAAACAAAAGTAATTTTTTATTGTCTATGTCTACCCATCAACAACAACTAAAGTTTTGTACTAAAGTGGCAAATAAATAATAAATATGACTTTTTGTTTTCAGGGGATCCAGTACTCCGAAAGAGAGTAAGGACGATGTATCAGCCAATGACTGTGACGATGACAGTCTTATTTCTACTCATCAAAGGTAAAATTCATAATCTCATCTGTATTGTAAAATCTTTAAGGTGCAAACAACCTTGGCATTATGTGTGTTGCATTTGCATTTTCAACATTTTGGAACCCGATTGCTATGAAAGTAATGCATATTCAAATCATGTTCCATAAAAACTGGTTTAATTTAAGTAGACGATAATTTCTTGTCGGGGTGTGGTAGAAAATGTTACCTCCGCTCTGGTCACCTTGCTTCATTAAAATAATAATTAAGATCTTCATCAACCCAGTTGTAATGTTATTTAATTGCATAGAAAGTATATTAAAACACAATGTCGCCTCTTTACTGGTTATTGTGTAAAAGTCTTCGGTACATACAATACGCATATAATATAGATAAAATTAGCTTACTCTTGATATTACATACTTATATCTATAGGTACTTAAAAATGTAGATTCAGTTAATAGTAATTCAACTAAACCAGCATACCAGCATAATTAGTTCCCTGATTTGGAATCTCTGAATGCATTTTTATGTTATGGCATGGCTTATTACCGTTATATGCAATAAGGAACAGAAGGTTGTGCGTGTACGTGGTAAGTGAAATACTGCACTTAGTTGAGGAATGCTTGAAATTCGAATGGACGTTGTTCTTCTGGCAGCGTTGATGTCATAATTGACTGTCTCGCTTGTTAATTTTGAATGACTTGCTGTAGGTTAATTAATTAATTATTGAAGGAAACATCACGTCAGCGTCAACTAGCAAAACCTGACGAACTTTGCTTGTAAACTTACATGAGATCCATAATATAAGATTACCTAGTTATATTTTATATTCCTTAAGAATCACATGTATTATGATGATATTATACTTCAATTTGATAAGGTTACTGCAGTAGTTAAATTTTGCGCATTATTAATTACCTTCACTTGAGACGGGACTACAGATAGCAATTAGGTTTGTCCTTTCAGCATTTATGACGGACTAATTGGAGACCTAAGATTACCTTTGTGTATATAAACGTAACAATTCATATGTTCGGCAGGTTTAATATTGAGATTTTCTGTCATTAATATGTCTATCAACCTATAAACCTATAAATAGTTCCTTATTTAATTTTCCAACTTAATTGTCTAACCTGATTAAAGCCTGTGATACATGACTTAGTTGGGACTTAGGTATACCCATAACGATTTGCCTCTTAACTCTAATTTAGTACATAATAAAGAGATGCTAATTTCAAAATGGTGAAGTACGCTGTATTGGTAGGCATACTCATTTCAGTATAGTTACTATAATTAGCCAATTTAATGTTATGTAACAAAGGGCTTTCATTTAATGTGCCATTACTTTGATTTGCCGTAACTGTGTAATCAAAGTTAAGGTCAAAAATTAAAAACAAGGGAAATGCACTGCTACACTACTACAAACAACTTTACTTTTACTTAAATACAATTCTGAAAGTACATAATATATGAATAAATGAGTAAGTATTAAGTATACCTTACCTATACATGCATGGTGGTACATTCATATAATAACTAATTGTAAATTTGACTAGGTACTCAAATATATTATACGTATATGTGGGTTAAAGTTGTGTACAAGTAGTGTACAGTCTGTACATACTACCCATTAGTATACGGTATACATTGTATTACACTGGTAATATATACGTGCCTACATACACAGTACAGGCAAATAGTTAGGTACCTTTGTTTCTATTTATGCAGCAATCTATTTTGCCAATCTCAATACAATGAATGATGAAACTCGATGTACGTGAAAAGGGAAACTGTTTCCGTGACATACGTTGTTTGTGGGTAAACGCTATTTCAACCCACCCTTTCATTAAATTCAGTTTGAGTAAATTGTGTTGTATGACCAAAAATTTGTGATTGATGAGTGTTAGATGAAATTGTTTTGATGTCAGCTCAATGCAACTGCAACTAGGTATGTAAATATCCAACACAAAAGCCGTAGTTAGCATAGGGTAAGCCTGTGCTGTGTTGCTATTTATATAATACGTATATAAACAAAAGCTAAAATAAATATTATAATAGGTTTTCTGATGCGTAGTTATAGTAAAGTAGACATGAATGATCATCTTACGTCCTATAGTATGTGCATTGTGCAAAAGATTTATATTTCTGCTAGTACAAATTAAGTAGCGACGAAGGAGCGGATTTATAGAAAGGGCAATCATGTCTGTCTGTCTATCTGTCTGTCCGTCCGTCCAGAAAAATCTTCAGTAAAGTAGTACAGGGATAAACAATCATTTCTACTCTGCTACTTTCGGGGTCAGTTTTAACGAATTGTTGTCATCTAGTCGAATTAGTATCAACGTTTTTAATACAAATAAAGTCTTTGGTAAATATAGTATAAAAACTTTTATTGTCGTCTCACAGTTTGATAGTAATTTCAGTACAACAATCGCTACTTTTTTATACTGTTGTATAATTTATTTAATTCTATGAATGTATATCTCCAGGTGTTTTATATTGGTATACCAATTAATTGTAATTTAATTACATAATTAAAGGTTAATTTTGTAATATAATCCTGTTCACTTTATAGTAGTACTTGTTTTAGCACTTTGCGTCTAACGAATATTTGTAACCCGGAAGACAAAGCTGGACAGCCGGCAAAGAAACTCCGCCACATGTAAGGGCACTCCGGCAGGTAGGAATTGGTTCACCAATTTGACTTCCTAAGAATTCATCGGTTCCATTGCAAAAGTCAGGTTTGCGTCCTCCCACCAAATAGCATTGGCCATCTTCAGGGCGTTTGAAATAGTAAGCGCCTGTGTCTTTTTTTGACTTATTACGGGGACAAGTATTTTTCTCACATACCGGTTTTAATTTTTGGTCAAAAGCGTACCATTCATCGTTGGCGCACGGTCCCTAAAATCACAGGGATGCTTTCAGTGACATAATGTCAAATTTTTTAATGCAAGTAGTCAGTGTACTGTATAGACTTATCCAGCTTAAAAAATGGCATGCAACACTCATTAATGACTCTAATTGCAAGTTAAATTAATATCCAAATGTTACCTCTGTCCACGCATAATAGCAGCATTTTGTTTTCGGAGAATATATTAAAGCTCGGCTGCAGTCAAAATAGTCGCAATCGCATTCTCCTAAAGTGTCATTCTCTGGCTTGGCAAAAAAACGCATATGTGATTTACAAGGTTTCGTTGTTTCCAACTCTGTTAACTTTCCTGTGTGTACATCATAGCGAAATTTGTTCCAGTCGATCTTAGTTTCATCAACATGTCTTCGTTAAATTAAAATCATCAGATACCCAGAAAAATTAATGCATATAGAATGGTTTTTTAAACAAACAAGGTGTACATAACTTGGTAATAATATTTATAAACACTTACTTATCCTTTATAGATTTCCCGTCTATTTGTGTAGACGAAAGAGTCAATCCACAATAAATTGCAAA
>JAQFYB010007588.1:0-10653 GCA_034694085.1 Pogonognathellus longicornis
GGTTTGAAGGAAATTCCAGTGCATATCGGCGAATATAATAGGTATTTAACCGCATTGAATAATTTTTGATTTTTATCTATGTAATGTAATGTAAACTGAGATATAACAGGGGGGGTTTGGACCCGTAAAACCCGTATGTAGATCCGCCACTGTAATGAAATTTGATTCTTTAATTCAAAACATTGCCATTTTTAATTTAAATAATGACATTTGATTCTTTAATTCAAAACATTACAATTTTTAATTTAAATAATGACATTTGATTCTTTAATTCAAAACATTACAATTTTTAATTTAAATAATGACATTGGATTCTTTAATTCAAAACATCACAATTTTTAATTTAAATAATGACATTTGATTTTTTAATTCAAAACATTACAATTTTTAATTTAAATGTGAAAATTTACTTTTTAATTCAGAACATTCACATTTTTAATTAAAAGTTGAACATTAACATCTTTACTTTAAAGGTTTAAATCTTTTTTGCGTATAATGTATACAATTTCTACTACCGCACCGATATATTATAATCGTCTGGTTACATTAATGTATGTACATATTTATATTTTTATGCAGAAATATTTCAACAGGACTTGGTTTTAGAAACGTCTAATTTGGATTTAATTGGACTTACTGCTGTAATGCTTATTCCAGCCTTGTTTGGTTTTGTCATTTTTGTGCCAACAATTATATTTTTAGTAGATGAGCATCCATATACACCGTTGCTTGATTTCGTACTTCCTGCTAATACTAAAAATATTTTTATAATAAAATTATTCTGCGCAATCCTATTATTTTACTTTTGTGTTTTTGTTGCTTTACCTGGTTTATTATTTCTACTCTTTTTCTTTATTTGGTCTGTGTCATTCTCAAAAATAACAAAGCTTCTAATTTTCGATTCTCTCAGACCACGTAAAACAAAATTGACTTTAACATCAGCTTTCATGGTCTACCGGTTATTGTATCTCACTAATTACAGGCTCAATTATATGCTCAATACAATACTGCCTGTTAATTTCGGAGGTTTTTTTCTTGTTCACTTAATATCAGCATTTTCTACATTTCGAATGTATTCTCAATTAGGAATGCCATTCTACTTATGTATGCCAATTACGTTTTTTGGTTGTCTTTTGTTTGAAATAGTAGTAGTCAAAATGTTTCACAAGTTGTTCGCTCAATCAATTGAAATCATCAATTCATTCCATACTCACCCAGAATGCAAAAGGAAAGTTTTACATAAAATTGCACGCTCTCATCGTCCAATGCGAATGGAGGTTGGATCCTTCTTCAGTGTGGAAAGAGAAACATTCGCCTCCTTTATGAGTCAACTCATTAGTTACACCATCACACTTTTAATGACTGTTCAATTTAAATAAAAAATTCAATGCTTACTGTACTTGCTATTATAATATTTAAAAAATAAATATACGCTCAATAAAAGCTGTTAATTTTTTATTTTCCAATATTGTGTTGTTAAAATAATCCCATTAATGGACAATTTATGAGCTGCCTCCACTAAAAAACAATTTAATTCTGAAACATTCAACAAAAATATGGTATTTCTAAACAAGTGTTTCATAAACAATTTGCAAGAAATTATATATATATATAATAGTTTGCTCATTATTGAAACGGTTTCAATAACAGATGGTGAAGTTGAGCAGCGATAAACAATTTATTATTATTATTATTTAAGTTTCTAATTACACAGAGCATTCGGTAGAACTGAATTTGAGTCGTTGAGTTTTCCGTGAACGATAACTATCACTACGTAAAGTATTATTTTTACGTAGTTACATAGGTAACAATATTTTGTAACGAAATAGCGGAGCTTAGGTCGTAAAAGACCCTAACTATCTATTATTCTCACATAACATATTATTACTTATCGTGTATTGCCAAAGCATCAATTATATCAATTAGTATTATGAACTTACGAATTTTCTACATACCAGATAGTATCGCTCAAATTTACAATAAACTAGTAAGCTATAGTTTATTTATTAATATAATAATGGCGACCTTATCAATTCACAATCCTGACATCATTAAATATTTTATGTCACAATTTAAAAAACAAGAATTAAATTCTGATATAAGTTTGAGTTTAGATGACGAAGAACGATATATAAGAGCCGGAGAGTTGTTTCATTTAGTCGATAAAGTCACATTTAGAGCATAGGCGTCTGTCTAGGTAGTGGGATAGGGACATGTTAGGCACACGTATATACACGATTCGATTCTACATCAGGAAATTACTTTTTGCTGCTTTGTGCCGGCATTGCCCTCACCGGTCTAATACTAAATCGATTTTGAGATGTCAACAAAATTGGGTTTGCTTGTGTTGGCGTTGGCTCGGTATTGGCGCATTGAGGGTTTTTGGTATTGGGTCACTGGGTCAGCATTTGGTTTGTGTGCAAACCACATACATCACCGATACTACATTATTACTAGCGCATCACAACTCTTGCACTAAATTTTCGTCGGGTAGTACCTTGAGTAACGAATAAAAACTTGCTAACGGTTGTGTCATTCAGTGATTTAAGGTTAAAGTGTGTGATTTGTACACTTTTTTGGCTAAAATAGTCATTAAAACTCCTAATTCAAACATTTTAAATAGTATTAGCATCCTATTAAACTATTCCCCATGACATGGAGAACAGCTTAAAAATGTTACATTCATTATATTTCAGTTGGGGTTGGGAAATCTCTTGCAATATACTTATTGAGATAATAATGCCATTAAAATTAACTTGCAATGCATTATGCGTAGCAGTCGAAAAAATTATTGCAGCATGTGAAAATTCAGACGTATGGCTCAAAACTGTGGGATTAGAGGGTCCAAAGATGTCATTGGTCTTCTATTATGCCATACTACAAGATCATGTGTATAGGCTTATTGCAGAATAGCCTGTAAATAAATAAAGATTATAATCTAGTCCATTTATAAGTCCTTGGGGAATTGAAGACAGGATACCGGTAATCGGCATTATGAATTGTCTATTTCAAGGTAATTGGAGTTTGTGATCTCCGAAGGGAATGAGGGCTTTGCTAATGACCAGAATTTGAGTACGAGTGTTTATGCAAAAATGTAAAATATTTTGCGTTTCAAAAATAAATTAACGAAACTATGAAAAATGAAATATTTAAAAATTATCGCAATGTTGCTTTTACATTTACCCTAGGTTTGGGTATTTTTGGAGATGTTTGAGTAGGTAACTGTATGTTTGAGTATAAATTTAGTATTTTTGCAATCCCATGAAAATTTTGAGAGAAATATCTACCTTGAGTATACCTAGCTAGTTACATTTTAAAGCTTTAGTTTATAGAGCTAGCCTTGAAGAATTTAAATTGTATATAATTATTTTAAGTTAATACCGTTGTAAATAATATACTTTACCACTATGTTACATTTGAATATATATGGCGTACTGTTAAACAAACTTTAGACATACGAATGTTCAGTTCAATTAAAGATTCCTATAGCTAAATTTTCTCCTTTATTTAAGGTTTGCTTTTTTGATTAATAGAGTTACTTATATTAAATAATACTGTAAAATCGAATGTTGACGTACAATGGCGTATCTAGGAGTCTGAAATGGGTGGGGCCCAGATTAAGTCACCGAGTTATATAGAACGAAAATCCGTGAAACCTATATAGCAAATCAATTAAGGGAATTTCACCCAAATTTACGTAAATTTAGGTCAAAAGCAATTTAAAGTGCAAAAAATTGCTCGAAGAGCGAAACATTTTGCCCAAATTTGCGCAAATTAAGTAAAACTCAGTAGATATTGCAACAAAAAAGCGCGTAGCGCGAAAGTTTTGCATTTTTAGGGCAAAATTAACTTTTTTTTAAATTTTTGGAGAAACCTTAATAATAGCAATGATATATTGCAATGTACAGTTTTTCTGCACGCTTCTTCAAATTCATTACTGTTATTGAGATTGGGTCGTTTTTGAAAAACGTCGGATTTCTTTTTTCATTTTAGAAAATCAAAATACACGAAATTGTTATCTCCCGCGCAGCTTCCCATAGATCAAGAAAGTACTTTGATTTCATCTGAAGACGCAGATTTTAGCTACAAATCTCAGTAGGTCAACATCTAAATGAACATAATATCTAATAAATATGCAGATTATGTGCTATTTTATTGATATTCTACATTATTTTAAAATGATTTAATGAAATTGGTTCTACATTTATTAAACTTATGTGAGAGACATAATTACCTAGTGTATGTTCGAAAAATCTGGGTGGGGCCCGGGCCCCAAAGCCCCACCCCTAAATACGCCCTTGTTGACGTATAATAATTTCCGCGAAGACACAAATAAACGAGAACTTAAATATTTTTAATGATGTATGAAAATAAAATTCTACGAATGTGTAGCACAAATGTTATAACTTATACGGATGTTGATTAAGTCGCGCCAACTTTTCAAAGTGGAATATCTCATGAACCAATACGAATTTGGAAATGTATTTAATATCAATCGAAAGAGGGTGAATCAAAAATCATTTTCGTATTTGGGATGTTTAACTTTGGTAAAGTAATAAAGTCGAAACAAGGCTTCATATAAAATGATCCTCCCCTGTGTAAAAATGAAAGTCAATATTGCTTTGAACTGACGTAGTTCATGAACCAAACATATTTATGAGTTGCAATAAATATCATCCGAAAGGGGAAACTTCAATGGTCATTTTCATGTATGGGTTGTCTAACTTTGGAAATTTAATGTGGGTGAAATAATTGTCCAAGAAAAATGGGTCTATGACAAGTTGTCCACTCATAACACAACAGAAACAAAACGTGAAATTGGCCTATTTTTCTTTGGTAATTATTTCACCTACATTAAATTTTCAAAGTTAGGAAACCCATACATAAAAATGACCGCTAAAGTCTCCCCTTTCGATTGATATTAATCTCAATTCATAATTTGGTCCGGTGCATGAACTAAAAATATTATTGTGAAGTTCCTTTTGTACATGGTGGAGGACTATTTTATTTGAAGTCTGGTTACGACCATATTACATTACCGAAGTTAGACAACTCATATACGAAAATGATTGTTGATTCACCCTCTTTCGATTGATGTTAATCGCATTTCATAATTCCTATTGGTTCATGGGATATTCCACTTTGAAAAGTTGGCGCGACTTAATCAAAACCCTGTATATGAATTTTTGTATCCAATAAAAACACGTTTTGTCGTAGTTTCATAAGTTCTTAAATTAATAATTGTAAATTATAAAGTTTGTAATAAATGCTGGTGCTTCACCATTTATTTCTAAAAAGAAATATAAAATCGAACTAAACATTTGTGCACATACATATTAGTCTTTGAGTAAATCATAGTATTTGATGATTTTCTTTAGAAAACTCCTGCGATGTCTCTTATTGTATCTGATTTATTACTAAATTGATTCAAAACCTATAATAATGTAAACCTTAGACAACAATCTATATATTCATATATTGAATATACCATTTATTATTTATACAGTTCCAGTTTATTAATTCAATCCGGTATTGTATTACGATAAAAAGATAAACATAATACAGAGTATACTATACTATGTTTATTTATTCCTAACAACTATTCCATCTAGAATTATCACAGTATTGATTTTGTTTGTTCAACCAAGACTTTTTTTGTACACTTCGGCCAGTTTCCCAATCACGCTTGTCATATTTATTTTACTTTTCTAATAGATATATTCCCCTATTGTATGGATACCTACATAGAGAATCTAGCCCAAACTTTAAATCTAATTGTGTAGAGCTACGTGACAATTCGGCTCTAATATTAACACGCGGTCAACAATATATGATAGAGTTGGGGTGATATAAAAGTATCGTTAGATTGCTAGTAGTATTCTGGTATAAAATTTTTAATCAAAATTTAGGTTTTTTCTTCGCAATAGATATATGGTAAAATTTCCGCTATAAATTACAGATTGCAATTAATTGTATAGATTTCATAGGTTAGAAGACAGTATACGAACGCAGTGTTTGGTGCAATTCTATCGAGATACAAGTACAAAAAATGAATTGTGGAAACTTTTAAAGAGGTACCTACGTGATTATATTATATCACTTTTAAAGCTGCAATAAATAAACTCTAAATAGAGATTCTGAAGATTGGATCAAGATTATTAAGGTTTGAATGGTGGATTAAATTCTTGGTTGGGTGTTATGGTTGGCCATTTTCAAATAACTCAAGGGTATTATTGCTCATCGTTGGGAAATCTAATAATTAGTAGATCCTATATTATATAAAACGGCTGATCCCAATAATGGTGGCGCGTCTCTGGTCCCAGAAATATAAAAACGTCATTTTACCATGAAAGTGCACAAATTCGTGAATAAATCTTTCGAGCTAAGCAGGAATCTCAATCATATTAAGTTTGATGTTGACCCAAATTAATCAACATTTATGGTGATTTTCATTTATTTCTCAGGCAAGAATTCGTTACCCTTGTCAGTGCTTATTTATTGTCAGAGTGGTTTATTATTCACTATTATTATTAGTGATTCAATTATAAAAGTCAGTTGGTTTAGACATTGAATCAGTATGACCACTCATTTAACCCGCTATGCATTAAAATTGCACTTAAGAGTTTGTGACACACTTAACTTTGGGCCGTACACATGGATTGCAAAGGCTCAAAAGGTTGAGGTCGTACAAAATAAAAGGAGAAAGAGACTTTGGTTATTGAGCAACTTCTTATTTTCAATACATATTTTATATTATGTCGCTTTCTTCCTGATTCAATTGTTGTCCAAAGATCCTCCATACGGAATGGTTCTAACTTTAATTATGATTATGCACACAATTTCTTTAATTGCTGCACTCTTCATAAACTTTTCAACAATCACCTGCCTTGAAACTGTCGTGGACGTCTTAAACACTCTTTTGAAAGTGGATAGAAATCTTGCAAGTAAGCTAAAAAATCATTTAAATTTTTAATTGAAAACATTTACACCTTTAATATGGATAACAAATACCGACAATTTTAGATATATACTGCACCTATATTTAATAGACATTAATATATATGTTCATATATTTATATTTTCAATTTTTCTGCAGAAATATTTCAACAGGACTTGGCATTAGAAATGTCTAATTTCGATTTAATTGGACTTACTGCAGTGCTGTTGATGCCAGCCTTGTTTATTTTAGCCATTTTATTACCTACAATTATATTTTTGTTAGAGGAACATCCATATACGCCGTTGCTTGATTTCGTACTGCATGCTCATACTAAAAATGTTTTTGTAATAAAATTATTCTGTTCAATCCTATTATTTTACTTTTGTATTTTTATTGGTTTATCTGGCTTATTGTTTCTACCCTTTTTCTTCCTTTGGTCTGTGTCGTTCTCAAAAATAACAAAGCTTTTAATTTTCGATTCTCTCAGACCACGTAAAATTAAATTGACTTTAACATCAGCTTTCACGATCTATCGGATAATGTATCTAACCAATTGTAGTCTCAATTATATATTGAATATAATACTGCCTGCCAACTTTGGAGGTTTTTTCCTTGTTCACTTAATATCAGCATTTTCTACACTTCGAATGTATTCTCAATTAGGAATGCCATTCTACTTATGTATGCCAATTGTGTTTCTTTTTTGTCTTTTGTTTGAAATCGTAGTAGTCAAAGTGTTCCACAAGTTGTTCACTCAATCAATTGAAGTCATAAATTCATTCCACACTCACCCAGAATGCAAAAGGAAAGTTATGCACAAAATTGCTCGCTCTCTTCGTCCCTTGCGAATGGAAGTTGGACCATTTTTCAGCGTTACAAGAGCTACATTCGCCTCGTTTATGAGCAAACTAATTAGTTATACCATCACACTTTTAATGAGTGTTAAATTTGAATAGAAATTTATTGCTCATTATTGTATTTATTATTGTGACAAAAAATCAATAGAAACTATAATGCCCAGTTTATTTATTTATTGTTATAAAAATTAATAAAAATTTGATGGAATTGTTTATCCTCCACAATAAAATCTAACAACAAGCTGGATTTCTTCATTCTATTACTAAAAATAATGCTGAAATGTATAACTGATTTGTTTTTGTGTATCTAACATTTTATTACTCAATATGTGATTGGCATGCTTCACAATGCTTGCTGCAAATCTTAAAAGCATATTGTGTTACAATAAATACAATCAGATAAGAATAAATCTAAGAATAAAAGAATTTAAGACAAAAATAATAAAATCAGAATAAGTAAATAATTAAACAAACAACGTATTACTCTAATAACTTTTTCTAAGCTAAAATTTGTGAGCAGTCTGAGATTACAACCACTTGTGCGTGAGGGATGAAATTTGCTCAATTAAAATGAGGACAATGTTGGTGCAAAAGGCATTCAAAATAAAAATAAAAGGTATCCACATATCTAAAAATCTCTGTATTCAAGAGTATTTTACTTTCTCGCCTATAGCTATACATCAACGTCTTATCTTGACTGATAGCATGAGATTAATTGTACTCAATGCTACGACTTCAAAATAATGGAATACAGTTTGCCGTTTCATAATGAAGAATGGGCCAATTGAAAATCTCAATGTGCGGCAGCTAGCAACAGTTTTTCGAATAAGTTTGTCTTCATGTTGTTTCCAGGCGTGAATGAAAATTTCCGATTTTGTATTAACTAGAGCCATGGAGGGAACTGTGACAATTTCTGCTAAAATAACCATAATATCCACAAGCGGAATAACTGCAAATCCTGGCATAGGAATAATGCGTCTCATTTTGAAGCAGCAAAAAGTAAGCAAAATAGTGAGCAGAGCAGCAAAAAAGACAAGAATGGGGCTTAATCGATGAATGAAAGTGTAATTGACTTCCACATTTATGATTTTGAGAACTCTAAATATATGCAAAGCAAGCAATGGGTCGTTGTGGAATCTTGTTTTGGTAATTACGAAGCGTCGGGTTTTAAGAATTTTTGCAGTGATCATTCGCAGCCAAAAGTTCATAATCATGGCGTATGAAAGGCCAGCAAATAGGCAAAGTAGAACGGGGACATAACATTGCAACGCAATATAAGTAAACACAGGAATGAGAAGTACGCGGATTGCAAAACAATCGATGAAAGAGAACCAAGTTTCCAACATGTACACAGTGGGCGTCAAATCCAGCGTCACAAATAAAATGGCGAAGAGTAGTGTTGAAGGAATCGCCATCATCGTCATTATTTTAATAATTTTTGCATACAGTTCCATTTCTATACTGATCGCAGCTTTTTCTTGCTCAGCAATGTAGTTTTCTGAAAAAAGTTAAACGGATTAAAATTAAATTAAATACTTTCTCATAATGTAGGGGGATTCAGATAATCATTTTATTTTATATTGGTCATGGCTTTTACAACGATTTGTAATAAAATATAATGGTACAATTTGTATTAATCAAGGTTGTACATAGTGGCAGGGCACTAGGGCATGTGCCCTCATTGTTTTTTATGAAGCCTGAAATCGGTGCTTAATATTTTTAATTTTTATACAATGTAAACTCTTGTTGTGATTATTGACATCAATCGAAAGGCCATTTCTTGGCAAAGTTATAGAATCGGTTCACTCGTTTGCCTGCCATCAAGCTATGAATGCAACTGTTTTATAATGAGTGCATTGAAAAAATCATGGAAGCCAAACGAATGAATAGATTCTCATATGAAGGACCTCTATAACTCCGCCAAGAAATGGCCTTTCGATTGGTACCCACCACCATCTTCTGGGCCCACTCTAACAAGAGTTGGCGTTGTATTCAAAAGAGGGGTGTCTATAGAAACTGTATTCACGCCAAATGTTTTTTGAGTTTCAAAAAATGCACTTGGATGCTGAAATCCGTCGTATTCAGTTTTCAGTCCTAAGAACAAAAAATCTCAAGTTTTATTGAGTTTATAAGCTACGTCACGGCGTTTGCTTTGTACATTTTCCATTTTTGTGGGCGAATTAATGTACACACATTATAACACCAGTTTTTTCACTTTGTCTGTTTTCATCATGTTTTCCCAAACCCCTCCCCCTTCAAAATGCGTAACTCATATTGTTTACAAATAAAATCATCCCTGATCCCCTTAATTGTTTTATAATTTAAAGTTTTAACTGTGTGCAAAAAAAGTTATATGCATGATATTAATAAGTTTGGCAAGATAGCATTATTGTATTTATTCTCTTTTCGAACTGATTTCTGCGTAAACAGCATACTAATCTGTTACTAAGGGTGGTCTATTTCTACCAACAAACCACTCCAGAAACTGTGCAGTGTATCTCAAATCTCAAGTAAACACACAATAGAGGCATTTTACTAAACAGATTTTGTTTTGCAGTACCCCACACTCAACACTAAATACTGTGCATGCATAATGCATACAACAATTTAAGCAGACAGGCCTAATTTTTTCATCCGCATCAGTTATTAAATATGGACCATTAACAATGAAAGTGACCTATGCCATATTTTTCATTTACATCACTTTCAGTGTTAATGGCTGATATGGTATTGGTGGGTGAAGTATCACACCCCACTGGAATTTTACTGTATCACCATTTACACTCAAAAAACAGAGTGTAAAACAAGCAAAGGGAAAAGATAATTTCCTCGAAGCCAGGGAATTGCAAATCTTGT
>JAQFYB010007589.1:0-10652 GCA_034694085.1 Pogonognathellus longicornis
TTCAATATTCACTGTGTTCCTTTTCAATACGGATGCAAGTTGGGAGGTATTCCTGCGAAAACTGTTTTGCACACAGACAGACACAGGATGAGCCACTTTCTGTCTTAAGGCGATATACTTATATTACATTAGACCTAACTGCCTACAAACCATACACGCGATAGAATTTACGATCCTGCACTCACATACTTTCTGCAACCATTTCTCCTTAGAAGATTTTGCAGTTTTAAGATGTAAGGTGTATATATGTATATAATATAATAGATATTACCAACTCTAAAATGTTTTCATAAAGCTTTAAAACTATGAGTAGGTACTACACACACATTGAAGTAGTTGGCATTTTAATACATTGAAATACAATATATTTCCGTTTAATGAAAACTAGGTGTAATTAATGAGAAAAGTTGTACGTGTAATGTATGAATTTATTCCAATGCTTTAAAAATTACAATAAATGTTAAAAACATTGGTAAATAACTTAATAGATAAGCTTATAGCTTGCTTTGATACATGAAAACAAAATTTGAGCTTCATAGTATCATTTCAATTGAGGCATAGTTAATTATTTGTACTAAGTACCTAGGTATTGTATTTGTATGCATACTAATAAAATTTTGAATACGATTTGTAGTATTAAAATTTGTATGTTTACATTTACATAGTGCTAGTAGCATAGTGTAGTGCAAATAATAGAATGACTGTAGGTTTATAAGTGTAAAAAATGTATGAATAATTAGGTGCACATATCCATACACAAGTTGCTTAGAGTTCTTTCAGTAAATAAAACGAAAGTCATGAAGTTGAAGTAGTGTTATTATGAGGCTTGTTCCTTTTCATTGTGTGCTTCAATCATTCATATATTCATTCATTCGCTTTTTCACTCAACTAAAAAAGTGTGTGAGTTGAAGAGGAGTTTTATTATTGATGCTTAGAATCTTAGTATAAACAACTGTCTTTTGCTGTCACCCAACGAGCAGAGTTGGTTGACACTTTTCTTAGTAATCAAAATGCCTGCTTACGGGCATCCGTCGCAAACAATATTCAACTTTGACTGTCTACGGAATAATGTAGCGTGTGTGAGGATAGAAAATGCAAGTTTTACAAATGAATGGTTCCATAATGCAAAAAATGTTTAAAAGAAAGGGAAATAGCTGATTGGTGTGTTTGTTTTTGTGTTTCAGGTACGTTGCGTTCTTTCGTTGGACTACTTTTCAATCAAATTTCTTCGTCTTTTTTGTCCTGTGGGTTTATCCATCCGGCTGGCCTACTACGAACAGCATATCTACAAAAAACTAACTCCTTCCAGTCCCACCGTCTTATAAATAACAAAAGGATAAGAATAAAATATGCATCTTTAGGCTATAAGCCGTATGCTCTTCCAATGCTCTCTGACTTGAAAATTCTCTTTCTTACACTGATTACATAAGGGATTGTAGTGAAAGTTAAAAATGCGTTTTCTCCTTTTATATATTTCTATATATATAATACATAAAATACACCTAATGCCTCTGATACCTATGTGTATGTATGTGTATAACTTATCCAGCTTCAGGGAGGCTCTACATTTATTCGTATAGTTTGCCAAGGTAGAAAAGAAAAAGAAGAAAAAAGTTTTTCGACTTCCTTTAGTTTCCTTTTCCGCTTTTCGCTTCTACCTTGAATTTTTGTCTGACAACGTATACCTTAGCTAATACTACACACTAGAAGAACCAACCTACTACCTACCTACGTGGAGAACCATAAAGCGAGTCAAGTGAAATGAAAACTTGTGTGAAACATGCATCAAACTTTTGTCGCATTTCCTATCCACACACACATACTCACCACCACCACTACGAACCCTGCACACTTTCCTTAGATATACAGAACTATAACAAATTGTATAAAAATTCACATCTACTAAGTAACTAAAAGTCTACTTCATACAAAGTCACGCAGAATTTTCTAACCTTGCTTCACAGTACGTATATACACACACGTTTACCTTGCAATAACTGCCTCAACTAACGCTCTCATACTCACTCGCAGAGCAAAAGAAAGTATTTCATTATATATTTTTTCACACTTGATACTTTTAGTACACTTACTACAAACTACTACTACTAAAGTGAAGTCAAAGAGTGAGAGAGCTCTAGGAGTATGTAACTCTGTGTGAATAAGCAATTTACTTTATAATACAAGGCCAACGGGAGCATTAGACACATCCACTTATTAAATTCAAGTGCTTATTCCAACTCTAATGCATTTATAGTACTACGCAGAAAGATAAAAATTGTATTACACACGCATTTTTAGTGTGTATAATACAATAAGTGTGAATATAAGTAACTACATACCTATTACCTATGTGTATATATAGCACTTTTATTTTTAGAATCACTATACAATACATATCCAAACTATTTGTTAATGCAACATAGAAAGAAAGCGAGAAAGTCTGTGTAACAAAGGCTTTATAGACTAAAGAAGATAGTATGCACAATACATACATACGGTGAAAGTTCACAATTTTTTTTTCTATGTGTACATTACAGGAACTGCAATAAGAAGTCATAATAATACTATTATGCAGTGTAAGTTGTCTAAAGTACAGTGTCATTATAGCGGGATAGCGCTATTTTACTCTCAGAAGGCAAGTAAGAGAGAAAGTGTCACTTGATCGGATAGAAAGCATTAGAGCGCAATGAAGCACATGCATGCATGAAAGGATGCATGCACGCCCAATACTAAACCATCCCACTCTCCCACATTGTTTAGAGTTTATACACCTTACTGAAACTAAACACAAATCTATACAACAAATACACACAAACCTATATACTTCTCTAACGCATGAATATATGTCAGAATACTATGCACACAGAATGTGACAAAGTATGTATTACTTATTACGCATTCTAGTGCTATATATAGAGCTATGGTTTAGTTAATACGTTGAACTATGTGTATGTGAGCGTATAATATATTTATACGTATGTGTGTACTTCCTGTGTGTAGATACTGTGTGTGTGTGCGTTTGTGTTACATAATGTATTGTATTTGTATGCGTAGACTCGTGTCATTACGCAACATCACTGTCCCTATTGAACTCAAAAACAGACACACACTCACATATGAGACAAAAACGTGTACACTAGGTATATACTGGGAATATGGGATATTCGTTGTATTCTTGGGTTGCAAGACCAGAAGACTAAATCCCACGTTTTCTTATTCTTTTCTTTGAAAATAAAAGGAAAGTGAATGGGAAAAATCGTCAGATGTATTATAGGTGGGACACAAGCTATTTTTAGTTAGACTAGGACTATATAGCATTTCCATTTGTAAACAAAAACAGTAGGTAGGTGCGTATAGTATTATTTATACTGTTTATATTATACAGTTGTAGAAGGTACTATAGATGTCCTGTTTTTCTTGTGTGTAGAATAGACTTGGACAAATAGATGAGAGACAAAAGAGGAAATCGAATGCTTACGACTCGAATGCACTGAATTGCGTAAAGAAAAGAAAGAAACAAAAGAAAGCCTTGTGTTTTTAGAGACAATGAAGTAGGAAGGAAAGAAGGGAGTACATAAATTCAAGAAAAAACTAGAATACTGGAAATTTAGTGGATTTGTCAAATCACGACAAATAAAAGTACAGGAGATTTTCAATTCACGACGGGATTCAGAAAATGGGAGCATTTACCGAGTAAACACAAGAAGGTACTATGAAACAGCTTTACGCATTTTTGTAAGGGCAGATGTATGTACAGGTATGTGAGAGACGGGGGTGTGGATTGGGAGTTTTAGTTTGGGAAGTAGCTTTTTGAATTTTTTCGGATTGCTAAGTATCGGGTGAAATTGAAGAAGAATTTCGGTGAAGAGGAAAAAGCAATAAAAGAGGATGAAGATGAAAGAGGAGGATCTTGAGTTGGGTTGACGTTACATTACGAGGATTGTTAAAATATCGCAAGAAGGCTATTTCCCATCTCTATGTGTCTTGCTCTGTCTTTCACAACTCCGCCCTTGTTTTTAACCCCTGTTGGAATTCTCTGACCAACAACCACACTTCATTTACTTACCACTAGTGCTTTTTGTACATTTAAAGATATACCTACATGAAAATGCGAAGTATATTCATTATACAAACTTATATCAAGATTCTTGAGCTCAAATCAAACTGGGCAATGCAAGTATACGAAGCTAAAGTAAAAAGAGTGAAACAAAGATAGTATCTCGAAGGTTGTGATTTTATAAATAAGCTGAAACTAAGCAAAAGAAAAGTTACAAATGCAAGAGAAAAGGAGCCTGTTTAGGAGAAAAGCATTAAAATTAATTCAAATGGAGTAGTAAGTAATGTGACATGATAAAAAGTCGAAACACATACGAATAAGATGAAAAAATTTGGCTTTTTTATCAATTTCTGTCGCCTTCATATATTTTTTGACTTTCAATGATTATTCCTATTAAATTAATTTCTCTAGATTTAACTTGTATAATTAAATTAATTACTATAATTACACATTAAGATTGTTGCGGGATGTAACTTTTGTTATGATGGTGTATTGTGTGAGTGTGCGTGAGAAATTAATAATAAGTAGAAAAAGAATCTACGTTGACCAAACCAACATACTAAATTACATGGAAGTTTTTTCAGATCTTTCAACAATTATAGTGTTTACCGCAAAACAAGACGACAGCCCCTAAACTGCTTTTATTCCAAAGTATTTCTTTTTTCATGTAGTTATGTCTATAATTCTATGCTTTAATGGGATTAATGGCTACAGATATTTATGTATTATATGCGTATCATGTTGTATTCTGTATTATTACCTTCAAACACAATATAAAGTACCTACATACTTTGTAGTAGGAATACTTTGTATCTACAATCATATGATCGTAGTATTTTTCTTTATTCTTTAACACAAAGATTACTAGAACTGTATCTGTATAACAAGTGTATAGAAACCGTGTAAATATATTGCATTGCATATACAAACACAATGCATTTGGGTTTTTCTAAATTTCACCTCTATATATAGAAGTAGGTACATGTTACACTTACACCACACATAGAATCCAGTACTTTGATATTAGACTCAACCAACACAGTGAGAGAGAGAGAAGAAGAGGCGGAGAAGAGCTCGTTGGTGAAGAACACAAAAAAGTTTTCTCTTGTCAAGTGAGTGTATTCTCTCGTATTACTTAGTGGTGCTAGTAAAGCAATACTTTACACACTGTGTCCTATGATATCCCTAAATATATGTTACACAGCTATACATCTATTTTGTCTAGGTACTTATAATATACCCTCATGTGTATGTGTTCCTTGAGAGGGATATGTATTGATATAGCTATGGTAGTCTGTCCAGTTTGCAAACTAAACACTGAAAGCTGTAGCAACGTATAGAGGTGGATGTATATAGAGCTGTACACGATATAGCACGTTAAAGTCTCCGTTAAAACTTGTAAAATTTATGGAGCATCTTAAATGCTCTTCTACAAGCTCGCTCTGCTCCCATCCACTCACTTCATCTCTCCCAGCAACTGCTGCAACAACTCGGATATATTCTTTCTCCGCGTACTTCAATTTACACTAAGTAAGACTTCTCGATATGCTAAGTATATTATACCTGCATGCAATACTACTGAATCTTTTATATTGTGGAATACATACATACATAACACATGAGGATATATTATTACACACCTACCTATACATACATACAGCAAAGAAAAATACATACATACACATTATTGGGTATATTATATACCTCTATGGTGTTACGATATTTCACTGTGTGAATCATAATCTATTGGATGTGTACAGGAGATGTGTGTTGTTAGTGTTAGTGGATACTTGGATAGAAAGAAGAAGGGAGTCTCTCCACAGTCTTTTACTTTCTTTAAGCTCTCTCTGTTACAACTGCAAATGTTAGCTCGTATTCTCGTTCTTCTTCTTTTCAAGTCACATCGTCTTTACGTATCTTTGTGGTCAGAGAGAGAGAGAGAGGAATGGATGTTGCATTTCTCTTGAAAATATTGCTTGCCCTTTTCCCGTTTATCTTTTCTCACACCGCCTCTTTATTTCCTACAAGATCTAATGTCCTGCCTGTGTCTTACACTTTTTCTCTCACACACATAGCTTCTCTATTCTTTAAAGGCATCCAACCCACCAATGCAACTGCAACTCCTCATTTTATTACACTTTTAAATACACAAAGTTACTTTCTGGACAACCAAAATAAACGAATAATATTTACACTCAAATTCTAAAATTGTAAATGTAATCCTATAGATATAATATTATGTACATGTATGTCTTGTACTCTCGGTCGGTACCTTTACAATTTGTATTAGTTGCAAAGTTGTAATCCGAACTTTATATTTATATTTAATTGAAATATTTATTTTGCATAGTATAAACAGATATTATACTCGGGTAAATACACATGAAACGCCAAATTGTGTTATTTTTGTTTCAAGTCAGACCAGATTCAGAATGAACGTTACACTGAAGTGTACACTGTTGCAGTTGCATAGGAATGGAATGTTAGTTTCTGGACAAGCGAAAGAGTGTAAGGGATGAGTATGTTTGTGTATGTGTGTGCCTACAGTCTTGAAATGTGGAGAAGAAAGGCGGAGAGAGACGAATGAGGATTTTTATGCGAATATTTTGTCAACTTTAATATAATCAGAGAGATTTATGTGAGTTTAAAGCCTAGGGACGTATAATAATACTTCAAGATAGCCCATTGTGTCCCTACTACTAGCCATATAAATCTGTAGAATTGTACTTTGGAGGCTTGCAAACTTCTTATCTACATCTCTGAAGGCATGCAAAGAAGTCCGCAGCACAAACTTGTGTCAGACTTACTACCAGCACTCCTTATTCTTACACTAGACTCCTTCCTATAATATTATATACTACACTCTCATATTGAATCGCTTCCGAACTCCTTACTTTTAAACTATCTGACTCAAGATTCAACTGACTGACTATCTTCTCCAGTGTGCAACTGGAACTGCCTTTCTTACTTGCACCACCAATACTTCTACACTATAGGATATACACAATGCTACTGTAATACTCCTATGTGTACTAAAGCAATAGGAAACAGTTGAAGAGTTACGGAACGAGAAACTAACTCTCACTCTCTCTTTCCATTATGTTTTCCGAGACTTTGCTCGTTTTCATATGGATTCCTCTGCTTTTGTACATATTTTCATTCCTTTGTGTCCTAGAGGTATACTGTATGCTATCTGTTATACCGCTCACCACGTATTTCCTATACGTTTGTATTTTGTATGTATATGCATACCAAATATATTATTGTTGTTTCCATATGCATTACTTATAACACTACATTGTATCACTCAGAGTGGTATTTGTATACATTGCATGTATATTTGTAGAAATTTATTTTATAGTAACTGTACTGTATTGTAATTGTAGCACAGTACTAGTAATAGTAAAAGAGAATTTTGGTCTTTAGCTTGTTAGAATGTTCGTTGTTTCTTGGCTTGTCTATTTCTATTGTCCTTTCCTCCTCCTTCCTTGTTATTTACAGGGCACAACAGTGTACAACACTCCTACTGCAATCTACTGTGTATCACAATGTGTTTTATACATGAAAGTGCGTGTGCATATTGTATATATAGGTATTCTATCTACTTCTACGTATACTAAATGTGTATTTGAACTGTTTAAAGCAGCTTTATCTGTTTTCTGAAAGTCTCATCCATTTTCCAGCCCATTTTCCGGGAAGAGAGCAGGGCAAAGTTACTTGATTCAGATGTTCTTGTAAAGTTGTAATAAGTTTATTGATACAAATCGCACAAAGGTGCGTGTGCATTTATTATAAATGCGGTTATAAACGTCGGGAAGTTAAATAGAGCTGTGTATTATACACCACTACTGTAGTAGTAATAGTTGTGGAACAAAAGTCAAGGCAAGTGTGTGCATGTATAATGTATAGTATTCCCCTGTTTTATTATACATACAACCAACCATAGCATACAGATAGAATTACATTGCAAAGTATGAGAGATTGGATTGAGAAGTTTGCATGTTGTAGTAGTTCAGATATAAGTAATGTTGTTTGAGCCGCAAGAGTTAATTCCCCTTCGAAAGTAACTAGTGCATTACTGTGTGTGTAGTATTCGGAGAATAAGGGAACATCTGTCGGCCGTATGTTTCGGTGTACTATATGAGCGTATCATCTGATCATCCTCATCATAATATGCATCTGCATAATATGTTTTGTTATTTAGTTCCTCTTTGCATAGTGCATCTTTCTCTCATCCCTTTTCCTTTTAGTGGGCACAGTTGGTCGCCTTCACGATTTCAGTCTTATCGTCGCACTCTCTCACACACACAATCTCAACCCCTTTCTTAATGTGTAACTCATGTTACTTATAATGCACTACAAAACACTACATGTATAAGATTAGTCGTATAAGGTGCATACAAATTGTATACTGTAGTATGTATGTATAAAGATATGAGTAACGCATTGTTGTAGTGTGGTATAGAAAAGCAGAACAGTAAGTCAGGGATAAGAAAATGGAAGCAAGTTCTTTATTGTGTTCTCTTTTCTGTTTCTCATCGTGTAGTCTGCCCAAATCTTGTTCTCGCATTAATTATGGCTTTAATTATCTCCGAATTATAAATGTTCCCGTATGTTTTCTCTTCCTACATTGTGTTCCACTGTATGGTTTTCATTCTGTCTGGAGTGTATAGTAGGAACATTATACGCATAGAAAAAATCCTTGAGAAATGCTATCAACAAAACAGAAGAAACCGGAGGTTGGCTTCACTTCACTTGCATATTAGATTTTACACACATTACAGTGTGTACACTTATAATGAAAAGAGAATGAAGATTACTGCTAGACAAGTCTTAGTTAGTATAATAATGCAACCAGGAGTGTTTATACCACCCCTCTTGTTTTTATTCTCATTTCGGACATCTTAAATCATATCTGTTAACAGTTAGCACTATGTGTTGGCTCTTGTAGTATGCAAGTAATAATGAAATTACACTCCAGTAGTTTTAGTTTTTACATATATCTGTGTAGCTAATGCATTATTAGCTATGCATACCTAAAAGAATATTTTATGAGTGCTGGAGTATGTAATATGTGGAGGGATTAGTATAAGGAAGCATTTGTGAAGTAGATGAAATACACTAAATACAATGGAGAAGGATTTCCGAGTGAAAATCAGCACGGGAGGTGTGACTCTCTAATCACAACCAAGATACCTTGACAAGTAGAGACTCCCATAACGATAAGCAATAGTGATAAATTTGAATAGGATGTGCCTGCCTACTACTTACCTGCCTCCTTCTTTCATTATTTTCTGTATAACAACAAAAACACTTTTTCTGAGCTCCTTCAGCTTGTAGACATTATATGTTTGTAGTATGCATATAATATACTTAGCTAGTTACACTCCAAGTCACAATATGCGTGTAAATCTCAAGTATAATATTATATACAGCAAAACCACCAGATTGAATGTACAGCTTATTAGAACACATGTCATGGGATTTGATGGAAGACCAGGAGCTAATGTTCATGATAAGACGTGTACAGTTTATCACGTTAAAACAAACGCCTACCTTCGTCCATGTATTAAAAGATAACCGTCTTCTCATTTGCAGTGTTGTATAAGTATTTTATCAACTGGTCAAGTTACTAACTAAAATTCTTACATTTTATTACACAACATTTTGTATACAATAGGAAATTTATAAATTTGATAAACCTATATATAACTTTAGTGCTCAAAAAAATTTCATGAATTTATTTTTGTGCGTGACGTTATTTATAAATGCATTTTTCCACTCTAATTTTATTCCGAATGTGGACTGACCCATTTATGTGTTGCGTCCATATCCACATCCCCCTAACAGCATTCTTTTTAATCTCTACGTTGTTATTCACGCTTATTTGTGTGTCTTTCTCAAATCTTGTACTAATCGTAAGTTTCTAATAAAACGGGCAAACACACTTGACAAAAAATAAATATTAGACAGGTATATATCGGTATATGTTTAGGGTATTCTTTTTGGTTGTTGTCAGAAGGGAATCTCTGGTTGAGTGAGTGAGTGAGTAAATAAACGTGCCAGTCAACCCAACAATGCTAAACTCGTTCACAGTCACAGTGTGTAGTGGGACTCACACACAAAGTCCAGTTTTTCCCCTGTCCTTGGAGACTGTGTAAGTAGAAATACTCACAAACTAAAAGAGATTGTAAAATCACCTACAGTACCTGAGTTCTCAACGCGGCATTTCATCACATCGCAACTTCACATGAAAAGATCAGGTTCTTGTGCTATCTTGCGATCTTCTACACAGAGCGATGTGATCTCGGGACGGTGATTGTTGATAACAGGCCGTTTTAAAACTATGAGCCTGGAGGAAAAGTAAAATGCTCTTTGTTCACGTGAATAGATTTAGTAAAGGTGAGTTATATTGGAAGTGATAGTAAAAAGACGGGGTAGGATGAGAGAGATAAGTTTTTTCTTCCATTAAACATTCTCTGTGTGTTCTGTGTTTTGTCATTTGATTAGCTCACTCATCCGCTTAAACGGACCTCTTTCAACCATTCAATTCGGATGTACGCACTTAAATGCTACGTCATAAAACGCAATTGAT
>JAQFYB010007590.1:0-10651 GCA_034694085.1 Pogonognathellus longicornis
CCTCTGTGGCGCAATCGGCTAGCGCGTTCGGCTGTTAACCGAAAGGTTGTTAGTTCAATCCTAACCAGGGGCGACAACTTTTTGAATTTTTTACGCCTTTTTTGCATTTTCTTTATCTATATCTATTGCAGAATTTAATAGCGTTTAATAAATGTAGACATCAAAATTTTTGTCAAAATTCCACTTTAAACCGAAAGATGAAAACAAGCATTTATAAGGTACATTTTTGCTTCCGGGATATGCTCATGACAGGAGGTTTGCATCATGAATGAACTTACATGCCATGATGCCATAAACAAGACGATTCGTAAACGGTAAACCAATATTCTTGCCTATATGATGATGAATGAAGTATGTACATAGAACAGAGTAATATGTAAAGTAAGCTGTAGTATGAATTTTTTTAAAGCTTTAGACATTTTAGTAGTATAAAAATTCATGTGAACATTCTACAGAGAATTAATAATTACTCATTGCTAGTTTAAATGCTTTACATACAGTGTTGATATGTGCACTCGGTAAAGGTGATATTCGGTGTAATTGTAATGTCGCTATATAACACTTACAGAAGTTGTCATTCTCACCTAAGGTACATATAACTTAAGCTAAAGAGTCAACCATGTTAAATGTGCACTCTCTTTACAGCAACATGATTTTACTAGTAATTTCTTTGTAGGCTTTTCTTTCTTTGTATTAAGATTTAAATTACTCGCAATTAAAAAACACTATTGCTACAAGCTCCTTTTACTATAAGAGCAAAAAGATTCAGTGCACTTCTCGAGTGTAAATGAAATCGAATACCAAGTAAGCTTGGCACAGTGAGCGAGAACGAATAAGTTTGAACATTACTCACTTACACTTACAGTTACCTACCTAGTTCAGTTTGCACTAAATTGTTAAAAAGTTATACCAGCCCATCAAGGAGCTTTGGTTATACAATTCTGACAAGTAACCACTATCATCTACTAAATGGTGTCAATAAATTAAAATTGATGCGGATAATAATTTTCAATAGAATCTAAATCTGAAGTGTTTTAATGCGTTTTTCCAGATCAAAAATAGAATCACAAATAAAATAATTTATTCATTTCAGTGTCACACGCCTATAGGAGTGTGGCATTGTGCAGCCTCGTGCTCCCGAACGACAGCTTTGACAAATTCAATGTGCTCTTTCATACTTTCTGAGGGTGTGAGCTCACGAATCGCCACTCGCCCATTTCACGATCACAATTCATAGATTTTATATAAAAGAAACAATTTGTATCAACAATGCACGCATGAAGGTGCATAAATAGCCCATGAAATCCTTTAAAACATCCACGAAACTTTTAGAAAATGTTTATTTTACAAGCTATGCAAAGGCAATAAACTTTAACTGTTCTGTCTATTTGTCTTTATACTATATTATATTCTTTGAAGTGAAGATTAACTACATTTGGTGATCTAATGCAAATGCAACTAACCAACATTGTAGAATTATTTTTTACAGTTGAAATTAGAAGTAAAGGCATGAGAATGATTTCTTTCCGGGAATGTTAGACAGAATTACTATGTATTTACAAAAACAGAAACCATACAATGGACATTTATTTGCAAGCATTTATTTTTGATTCATAAATCATAACGCACCTAAATGAGTATTAATACATTGCGTAGTCATAATGGTGGACACTTTCCATCACTTCACATTTTCGGTTTCATACAAGTATTAGGTACATTAAACAGAGTTTTGTTTAAACTTGAATAATAATATTTGTAGTACATTATATAGTACCTACTCTGGATGTGCCTTCATATTCACCAAGTTAATGTAATATATTATCACTCTTGAAAGGGACAAACACACATTGTGGCAAGAAATCAATACGGATAAAACAACTCTTGCCTTTGAGAATCTTTATCAGAGAGTGCAGACCCGTTCTGTCAGAAATGTTATACCCATAGGAGACAAAGTGTCAAGAGTCAAGGGGTTTGTATTTTGTAAACATTACGCTATACCATAACATATTAGGTACCTATTGCTTATAAGTAAGTACCTCTACCTAGCAATATACATAAGCAAATTATGAAAGTATTGAATACTCAATGTATAAACATTAAACAAAATCATGTAGGCATTTGTCCAACATAACATGTTTTGAATTAGGCATGTATATAGTACATATGTATTATTTATGAATTGAGTGATATTACATAAATTTTATCAAGAAAACGTAAAACTCTGAGTGAGTAAATGATTTTGTACTTTAAATTAGTCCTATGATAATGTAGGAACACATAATTAAGTGATTAATTTTAAGTAACGAATGTTATCTCTATTGGTATACGTTAATACGTCTATGAATGACTATATTTTTTAGGTATTACAATATTTGTACCTCGCCTCGACAAGCTTTCAGCAAATAAGTAACTATAAATTAATCAGAGGTTCTTATTCTAATCTTTCTGTTATAAATACCTAATTAAATATTAGTAGTAATTTTGCTACATGCCATTACAACAATAGGCAATACTAATTCACCGCGACCATATGCAATGTTAAGCATAAATCATTTATAAGAGAAACTGATTGACCATACAATACATAGTTTTATTTTGAGTGTAGTGTGAGGTAGTGTTTGAATGGTGTTACATATTTATGGGAGTTTCCTATAGCGGTTGGACATATTATGTATTATGCATCTACTTATTATGGCCATTAAAATTGATATGATTGTTGTTGTGTTTCTGTCCTTGAATTTGACAACCAGCATCCAAATTGAGATGAGGACAATCTTCCAAGTCCAGGCCGGGACTGTGACTTGCAGCACAAAAGTTACATGAAGATGCATTGGAGGATGAGCTTATCTCTTGCTTTATCTTCATCTTTGGGACGACCAAGTTCTTATTAGTAGCTGCATTGTCTCCAGACTGATGTGACAAAGACATTTTCCCAGAATGTCCATGAGAATTTGACAAATGAGTAAAACTATGAGAGTGACTTTGACCACCGCTGCTAAGAAGACCAAGAGCATTGCTTATGCTGTTGGTGCTTGCTGATGTGAAACTTCTCACATTCAGTTGAACATTCAGATTTGCTGTGGAAATATTGTTGTTCATCATGAAAGTATTTCCTACAGCTGCAGATGACTCTTGCCAATCCACGATTGAAGACAAAAGTCGAATGTAACGAATGGCCAAACGAAGTATTTCATTCTTGGACAATTTCCTGTCGGGAGGATATGTCGGAACCAACCTTCGTAATTCTGAGAATGCCCCACTGACATTTTGCTGACGCCAACGCTCGCGAGTGTTTGTGAACACTTTCCTGGGCATGTGTCGTCCAAGACTTAAACCTGAAGATGACAAAGAAGATCCATCGATGATTGTATTGTGACCACTGTTTCCACTTCCTGAGGGTGAGGATGCAGAACTCAAATGAGTGTCACCTCGACTTGTCCAAGAATGAGATAAAGATTTTGAGGAACCACCCTATAGTAAATCAATCCAATATCGATGTCAATAAAATTCAAATTGTCAAAATTAAAAGACACAGCTCCAATAAATCGCTTAATAAATCCATTTAACATTATTGTAGTACCTAATTTTATTGTAAAAATTGTTTAGGTAAAATAGGTATTCATCTCATTGGTAATTCATACTTGATGGTATTAAATACCTAGTTAGTATGTATTATACTATGAAAATGCTCACATGAAATCATGAAAATAAGAGTTGTATGATACTTGTGATTGAAATTTCTAAACTAATGTTCATTTAAACTTTAAACCAAGAAAAACTAATAACTCTACCATAGCAGTATCGTATTTTTGATTATTCATGAGTTACAGAGATAGAGATTGTTAAATTCGAGTAAGATAATACCTCAGAAAGAGTTCAATGGCTCAGTGAATTTGTATTGGATCTTTTTACACAAACTGTGACTGAGAGTTAGCATTCCAATTTTTTACAGCTTTAATAAGCTACCTACTATGAATTACGGGACTAATTCAAAGAATTCGATTAAACTATTCATAGATAGTACCTAACTGAAGAAAATAGGATGATTGTAAATTGTAATGCAAATGACTTACATGTGATTTCTTTCCATGTTTTCCGACTCTGTTCCACAATCCACTGTTGTCGTTCCCATTTAGATTTGCACCCAACCCTGAATTTTCACCAGATTCTAAAAAGTGTATATTTTTAGTATCCTCGGTGGATTTTCGGTTTTCTTGGTCACTGCTTGTCAAATCGAATTCAGTTCCTTCGGATATGTCTGTATCGAATCCATCTGTATCGTCCATGTCGTCGGTATTAATTGGAGAGCTAATTGTGAGTTCTTGACTGGGCGACTGAATGGGGGAAGATGAGCTTCCATTTGGTGGATCCAACATCATTATATATATTCCAAGATAAGTTCACAATGCATAAAAGTTCCTACGTCAGAGATCAAAGGTACACTGTCCAGTGTCCACTTTCTAAACGATTTCAATGTATAATTTGCAGGTGTTTAATAATTTCTGGTGTATGCATAGGAGTCTTTCACTTGTAAAGCCGAAAATAAAGTACACAAAGATATTTACTCAATCTTGTACGTAATGAAGGGACACTAAATGATTCATAAGTGATTATTCTGTAGGTTTTGTAGTAATTTTGTAGTAAAATCCAGTTTTGTGAATGAAAACTCCAGTTTTCAATACATACAAAACTGGACAAGACAAAATGCACTTTGATGTTGTACACCACTACTATTGCATGTACTTCTGTGTAATATAGTGTGTAAGTTGTAAGTAAATATTGAAAGAAAAGATCAGGACTTGAACCAGTTCTGACTTAGATTTACGTTATACTTTTATGTATGTACATTGCAAGAAAGATAGGTTGATACTTGGATACTTTTTCAACCAACTAATAAGACTGTCTTACTTACTGTGCGTTGCGTAGTGTGTAAATATTGTAGAATATCGAGTAGGGTGAGGCGAGACTTAAGACAATGGAATATCATTTAAACTTTACACACTTGTCATTACTTTTCTGTCTATGTAAACACTTTCTCTTTCCGAAACAGATTACGATCGTTTAACCGAAACCAAGGCTCTGTCAAAGCGGTTAGTACTTTGTTGTAAGCAAATAATGTAAAAGTCTAAACTGGATCAATTTGTCAACAACTCAAACTCCTTAAAATATGAATTTCCATCAGTTGGATCCGGCCAATTAAGAAATGAACAGAAAGACTTAGTACTTTTATTTTTAAAGACGAAGTTAGAACTTCTGGATATTTATTTGTGTTTAGTTGGAGCTTTCAAATCCATACAAAGTAAATTCGATGAGTGTTTGCAGTGTTGATGTTAAATGATGTAGGTAATTCTGAGGAGAGTGCTGGACGTATGAATGTCAAAGCTAAAGCCCCAAACACAAGATTTTGTAAATATACAATGAAAATGAGATTTCCAATACTGTGTTCATAACAAACCCTACAAAGATCACTTCCTCTATTCCTATCTCAAGAAGAGTCCCCAGTCCCAACCTTGTAGCAGTGTAAATCCCACCCTCTCCTTCATTCTCATTGGCTTCCGAACAAAATTCGGAATCGGTTTCACTTAACAAAAGGAATTCCTGCCTTTCGGGCTGAGTTAAATCCGCTTGTATCTGCCTTGATATTTGTCCTTTTGGTTCATCCCTGCTTCAAGTCGCTAGCAAAGCAACTAGCAACTAAACCATTACAGATACTTTTCTACGACTTACATCCTGTAAAGTGTAAAGCATGGAAAAATACATGCGTATACGAAAAAATCTAGAATACCAAAAATACTTTTTGTAATGCTACGCAAAGTTAGAAGCTTTGATGCTACGTATTGTATAGTATACATACGTGTTAACGAAACGACATTTTTGTTGTAGAGAATCCAGTGCAGTATATTGAAGTGACCATTAATTCAAAGAAATACCAATTTCCTTCATTACATTTTTTTGTATATTAAATACGTTATATGTAACTTAAACATTCATCTCAAATTAAACAATGTAAATATATATGTAGATTTATTGGTGCTACGTTGTTCATTGCATTTTGTACACTTCGTATAGAGCCAGACAGAGGTATCTTTTAATATTTAGTGTACACCTATTTTCATAATGCTAAAATAATTCGTTGTACTATTCCTTTTAGTACAGTCATTGGCAAACTGAGTTTTAAGTAGTGGCTATATTTTATACTGTTTATACCTACCTAATATAAATGCAATCTGTAGTATTTGCTATGTTAATCAAAAGTATAACATTAAAATTAAATTAAAATCTAAATTCATGTCAATGACTAGTTAATTAACATTTATTCTACCTAGTAGATCTTAAAATCACATTCTTGCATTTTCATAAACACACAAATCCACATCCACAAACGAATAAATTAAGGTTTATCTACACAAGTAATAGTTGTTTCTTGTCAAGCTATTTATCCTGTTATAATTCAATTTTATTATAGCATCTTGAAATGCTTCTCATTCCTGTTTCAAGTCGGAAGCAACTTTTACATAAACTACTAACTTGCCAGCAACTAAATCAATGTATTATAAATCATTAATTAATGTTATTTCATGTTATTGCATTGTCCTTGTCCAAGACAATTTGTTAAATGTAAACATCAAAATTAGTAGAATATACTAACTCTACCAACTTTGGTAAACATAATATTACTTGATTACGCCTTCACTTCACACTCAAAACATATACATACATATAAATAACTGCAAAAGATAGTTGCAACGAATTGATTATTCTACACAATATAATATGTAGAATAATCATTTCAAGCTTTAACACACGTGAAATATTATTCTTTAGAATCAGAGAATTTCCCAGCATGAGCAAGTTCTCTGTTTCTACATACACATACATGAAACAATACATGTTTCATTCATGTACTGTTTCATTGTTTGTAACGATGAGTTCAGTATCTTCAAGCTGTAGGGTTGATTGTAAACTATCCTTACAATACTTCTTACAGTACTTTTCTTACTACATTGTTAAATGAACACACTATACACATGTAGAACAGTCTGCCGGCAAAACAAAGCAATATCGATCGACATTATAAATTGGTGCTACAAGAACTACAAAAATTGCATCAAAATATAATATCGCTCGAAATACACGAGTTGATATTCTGTATTGAAGCATTAGTTCGGAGAATTATTTCATTGATGAAAAAATCTGGTGTGAAGATGTACTCACTTGGTGACTAAAAATCAAGTCTGTACTGTGAATCGGGGCATAATATCGCCAAAAATGATACGATATTACTGCCTCAAACCACAGAACAGACAGGACAGTGTATACAACAGTAATGTTGTATGAAGAGTACTTGTATTGGTTGCCAGTCTTCTTCAACGTCAAATTATTCGGGAACTTCAACCTGCGACCTGGAAAACTTAATACATCAATTCATCTAATGTTGCGACGACAGTTTATGAAGTCAGCTCTGTATGTATATGGAGGAAGAGGATGATTGTTTGCCGTGTCATATCAATGAATTATAGCATAATATCAATTCAAATAGCAGATATTGATGCTGCAACCCACAGGCTGGACACGGCAGGTATTTTCTTGTAGTAGCTCCATCCTTTTCTTCTTCTTAGGTTGCTCAGGGTGAGATCCCAACCCAACTACGAAAAATCAGAGAAATCCATCGCCTTTTTATACCTGAATCCTTCTGGCAAAAATACGTTGAGAGCTAAGCTTGCCAAAAATTAACTCAATTCTCCGAATTCGCTCAAACGTACCCTGGATTAGAATTTTGAAGCGTAAAGGTATATTTAGTCATTAGCGACAATAAAACATTCAGTTCAGCCTTCGATTCTAAGGTTGACAAGTCTTGTGAGTCTTTTGAGTGTCTTAAAATAGTCGTTAGTATGAAATGGATGGTCAGGGTTTTTATTGTTGTATTTTTTACCCGAAAAGTTGTTTACGCATCCCAGCTTCGTAGAGTTATAGTGAATTCATGTCATTCGATAAGTTGCTTCCTCCTTCGGATGCAGGACAAAAGAAGCGAGCCAGGCAGGTGTACTTGTGCTAAACCACCAGGACAAACAAACACATCGTGTTATCTATAACTAAAAGTCAAAGTTCAATACCTTCACTGCTTCAAATCTGGGTCTCTGAAACTGCAGGTGTCTTTAATGACTTTATTTGTGTGAATGTGTGAATCATACATAGTGCATACAAACATTCAAGTGTAAAATAAATTCTGGGATGTTTCTTGTAAAATTGACCGATTCATTGTGTGTGAGTATGAATCTAAGTGCTATTGACACTATATTGAGATTGAGACTTTATTGGCTAGGCTATTTATACAGACAAATACATGAGTCACTGAGTTTGTAGCATGGGTACATTACATTGAGGTTGAGCATATTTTAGCAATATTTAAAGTACCTAAGCAAATGTTCCTTTATATTTGTATACCTAAATAATATTTATTGACGGAAGTGTTCAGGATTTAAGGGAATGCATGGTGCAATGTTTCTGAATCATAGTTAACACAGTATTATAGTAGGTAAGTAATAATACAGTAGGTGCAACATGTTATAGTGTATTTATCTATGCAAATGACACATAAAACAGGCAATTATTTCACAGCTGCACATTTTCATGTATTGTTTTATTTATGAATTACACAATGCAATATGTATGTATGTATACAATATATACCCGTAGTCAACTTATGCTGCATAAGCAGTAGATTAGATTTGTTTTAGTGATTGATTTTATACATACCTATTATGTAATGTATTTTGCAATGTAATGTAATAATTAAGTAGTGTATTTTAATGCTATACAGATAACTACAGATACTGAAGTCGCCAGGGGGAGTAAGGGGGATATCCCCCCCAAGAAATCAGGATAAAATGGGTTATTTAACCAATTATGCTGCTACAACCTATAAACCTAATGAAATTAACTTAATAATAATAAAATGTGTGCATAAAAATCAGCTTCATGATGTTCTAAACATACCAGTTACTTAGAATACCTATTCTAAACTATTGGAAATCTAAAATATTTATTCACTGTTTCGCATCAGTTGATCCGTTTGAGACAGCTATAACTTTATTAATATGTTAAATACAAACAACAACGAATTACTGAAAAGAGAAATAAAATTAATTAATAAATAAATATTTTGTTACAATAACTTAAAGTAGTGACTTTCTTGATACCAATAAAAGTTTGTACTTTACTCTAAACCTCTAATCTTACTCTTCCTTACACTTATTGTTAGAAGTATCATCTCCATGTAGTATGCTTCTAAGATATTAACAAACTGTAATATGCTTTTTCGATTACTATTTTTCGATATGTAGCCATAGCCATTATAAATAAGACACACATACAGAGGTACCCGCTCTCCCATTAAATGTATAGAGCAGCAACACAGAGCCAGAATAAAAGATGTAGCGATATATGCACACACATGCATGTGCTTAAAAACTTATTTTTCCGCATGCACAGAGTGTATTATTTATATATAGGTACTTTGTTCGTATCATGTTATTATGCATCCTACATGTCACATCATAGGATCGCACCCTATCGTAGTTTACTGTGTGACAAGAAGCTTACGTTTCACATTAAGAGAAGAGCTGGCAATGTATTTAATTTTTCCACTTATCGCGTAAATGCAGGGATGAGATGAAAGTGTGCGTATTTATTACTAAGTTTCCTTCACATGATTATAATGATAATTCAATTGAGAAGCACTGAACCACAAAATTGAATTCAGAGTCAAAAATCTATTGAGGACATTGGGGAGTAAACAATAAGGCTGATTTTTGTTGCATTATGTATGACTGGGTGATAAAATAATATGTACCTAGGTATGTATACTGGAGCAGAGCGACAGCAAGTGAACGTGTATAGCTGTTATAAATATTGTATGAATTTAGATTAGAACGAATATAGAACCAAGTTTCCCTTTTGCCTTTTAGACTTGTGCCGCAAATCCGAGGGTAAAAGGATGCATAAGGCAAACAGTCTGAGAGTGCCTTAGGGACGCGTGTCATCTTAATTCATATTTGTCATCAATAACGTATTTGCGGGTACATGAGATACAAATGAAGCTTATCTTTCATTTTAAAACCGAAGTGAGTCCACTAATAAAACTCAAGTGCCAGCTTACGAAAAAGTATTTAAATGTATAGCACTGTGGTAGTGCTAATGTTGTTTCATACAATGTATACTATAAAATATGGCTTACCAATACTTTATACTAAGGATGAATATCTACTGAGAGAAATTTAATGATGAATATGTCATGCCTCTATACGTCTCTAATATTTATTTGTATTAGATATTAGTTTCTATTTAAGATAAACTACATAGGTTAATTTTTGAAACCAATCTAATGCATTTCATAATTTGTGTTGAAACTTTGAAACTGTTTGAAAGGTTCAAGTAGATGAATGCTGCAATGCTTTATATGCTGCTATTATGTAAAATAAAAACCAACAAAAGTATTTCTGAACATTTTGTAATTTTGTAAATGTACTATACCTATTATTAAGTAGCGGAAGCTACTTTATAGAAATGATTTATCTGTCTGTCTGTCTGTCCGTCCGTCTGTCTATCTATCCAAGCGATAACTCAAAAACGAATTTACACAATTCGTTCA
>JAQFYB010007591.1:0-10651 GCA_034694085.1 Pogonognathellus longicornis
GTATAGTGCATGAAAAATAACTTCGCTTTTGCATATCTTTGACTTGGTTTTAACTTATCAACAAGCATGACTTGGTGTCGTGGAATAGATATGCACCTGCGTTTTCTAAGAAACTTTTTCTTCAAGATGTTTATACAATCTGATAGTCTTTTGTAGCTGCATTGTATACTAACAATGTCGCTGCTTTAACGAACCTTATTATTTCCAGAATCCAAATATCTTTTTATAAAACGTAGACGCGCAGTGCCCCAATTTATGAAAAGGAGACCTCCGGCTCCTTACATGCGAATAGTTAAATCACCCACAATCTTCTAATTTGATTGTTATCGTAAAATGTTGGTGAAATGTTTTTGTAGTGTCGGAGACACAGACAGTGGAATACCTAGCAATATGAGCATTGCATTTATATAGCCACTTGTGTTGAATCTTGAATGCCTACACCTCAAAATCTACCTTTTCTTCATAAACCCAGCTGACACGGGGAACCGGGGAGTTTTGTCATATCTGGGTGCATGCATTGGTGTGCTGTTGGTTGAGCCTGTGTACACAACAACAGTTATCAGGAGGATATGACAGGCCGACAGAGAGAGACAGGTCGCATTTATTTCTAACGAATCACTGGGCAAGTAGCCCCAATTTCAAAGATACTCCGTCAATGTCATTCTCTGAAGCACATTCGCGAATACAGAATCTCTGTGTGTATTCACTTCACCTTGAAACTAATAGAAGGACCAGCTTTTGCCACTTATTATTATTCTGTTGGACCATGTCTTATCTCAACCAGTCCATATTTCAAAATGTATTTGCGCCTCCAACTTTCTCCAATTTATTCTAATGCTCAGTCATGATATACATTTACTTTTTCCGCTCCAGCCTGGCATCACAAGAAGATAATATTAGAAGTAGTTGATAGTCTCTAGCAAAGGGATTTGTGACTTGGACTTCAGATGCTAGATTTGGTTTTGAAGTATAACGGTTTAGGCGTCTATGTAAAAAATTGGTTTTCGTATGCTGATGAGATAAAAGAATGTCATTGGTGAGTAGATAGGTCGCTCCTGTGTATTTTGACACAATTTTATTCCCCCTGCTATGCTAAGACAAATTGCGTCTCATTTTGCCATTGCATTTTGGTTCACGAGATGAATCAGCATAACATTCCATTACTAAGTAGTTATCATTATGTAATGTATATGAGGTATCAACAATCCTCCGGTGTACGTTTCATTTGCCAATTAATTTTGCCAGTAACGTAAATTCCTAGACTGTCTGTAATTATAATCAGACAGACGTAGGACTGGAACTTGTAGGTGTGCACGTTTCTTCATAATTTTTTCCGACATGTTTAATAGTTGAATCATTAATATAAGGTTTTACCTTATTCTGTCTTTTTAATTCACTCCGTTATAATAACATTGGTATAAGTTATACACACAAGCCCTATTTGAGTAATTTGTGTTGCGTCAAATCGTGTACATTGAATAAGAGCTTTGTTTACACTGTTTATTCTTGTGATAACTTTGTTCTTCTGTTTTGCCAAGTATAGCAATTTGCAAAGAAAGCGCCTTTGGGCACACAGTGATTAGACATTAGACATGCTCAAAATATAATAGGCAATCGTTTAGAGGAAATTGATAGAGCGCTCTAATCTCTAAGTACAACATTGTGTCTTAGTGAACACTGTATTCAACAGTCTACCATACCACATTCAGTATAATATTTAGCACCAAGCCTTAGGCATTCAACGTGGTACTTGACATTTTTTTCATGCGGATAAGCAAGAAAAATTCATTTTTAATTCATTTAAGACACTGTTCACACAGTATATTCAGCTGCATAAATATTATTTGAGTGCCTACACACTCCACTCATTGCATCACCACTCATGTCAGCGTTGTTGTGAAAGTGGGATGAATGTGAGACAAGTATCAAAAGAGGACATGGAGTAGTATTAGTAGAAAAGAGCATGGATAGTAAAGACTAAGCTTTTTTATTGTCTACATACATTTACAACAGAGTTAATAACATTATTACGACACTCACTGGATTACAGCCAGTATAATATTGCTCCACAGTCTGAAATGGTTTTTGCCGTACAAACGACTTTCTTTTGCTCTGTCATATGCCTAAAAGTTTTAAAGTTTATTGCTCCACTTAAGTGTTCTGTAGCATTCTACCTGTGTCTCATTCCAACACAGTGTTGCACTCAACTGACGCTCTAAAGCTGTGCTGTAACTCATGCAGCTAAAGTTGTCATTTAATTCGCAACACATAAAAGCCATGGACGAAGGACGAAGAGCGACGGAGTTGGAGAGCCGAGGAGCATTGAGACAGACAGAACGAGGGAAAAGGTGCAGCGAGTGAGACACGGGGGAAAGAGTCGTAATGGATTTGCGAGAGTTGACTGAAGTGAAGCAAATCCTTTCTATTGTCACATTAGTTGTAGTTAAATCTTTGGCAGAATTGCGATTGCCTGTCTCATCGTCCTGTGGAGTGGAGTGCGTGAAGGAGGAGCAGTCTGTGTATACGATGACATGAATAGAGAGGGAGAATAATAGAAATTTGGGACAAATAGCAAGGATTTTCTGTGGAGGCACGCTGCTTGATGTGGCTAAGCGATTTGAGTCAATTCAATTCACTCAGCATTTTGCTACATTCACTAATTCATTTTCGGAATATTTGACAACCATATTCTGTTTCTCTTTGCTACACAGCACACAGACACTTAAATGTCCCAGTCTCATGATCCACTCTTCTCTTAACTGCAAACTGATACTAATGAATGGTAATGATGGAACACAGTCCTTGTTTCATGTTGTAGTCTCTATCTGTATATCACTATGTGTCTGTGACTCCCATGTTATTTGCACAGACTCCTAATGCCAATATTCGTGTTCTGAGGCTGAGATGGGGGAGGCTGTGGACTGTGGAGAGAGTAGGAACTGTATACTAGGATGTATATACAACATAGGAGAGACACTGAGGACGTGTAATGGCATTAGCATGATGCTCCTGGTTCTTGTGATCCTTTTGCTACAAATGCTAATCCTTTTAGTCGCCGAGAGAGTTTTAATCCTTTGATTTATGTGTTCTGTCCTCTCATCCATCTCCCAGTCTAATTTCTCCTGTAATCGTAACAGGAATCTTAATTAAATTCCCAGAAACAATGCAAAGGTAGACTTTCCACCATCTACTAATGCGATTTTGATTTTCTCCTTTCTATAAAACCATGTCCTGCGCTCTTTGGCAGTCCATTTCCTGCATAGATGCTACATACTACATACAAACGACCAACTATTACTTAATCTTTTGAAAACATGCACATTATATCTCCAACTAAGTCTATAAGAACATCACAGGACAACACCCTCCACCTCAAAAGAATTCCGCAAACTCTCTCTCTTTGAGTCATCCACCTACTTACAAATATTCATTTCATCAACTCCTTATATTACTAATACACTCTAGAGAAAGCTAACGCAAATGTTAAATTCACTCACATCCAGCTAACTAGAATTGGCAGCCGGAGCCTTTCCGTGAAATAATTTTATTGCATACCGACTCCTTCAGTTGAAGCCTATATGTTACAAATAGTTATACATTGTGCTATATATGTTTGTAGAAACGAAATGTACACACTACACACACGTTGGAAAACAAGCCGGATGAACTCGGCCGATTCCCCAAAACGCTTCTCAACTATGTGCACTCAGTGTTTAAACGTGTTTACAAGAATCTCTTTTATGTGTACACAAATATCAACTTACTTTTTCGCTTGCACTAGTACAAAGCGGAGGTTATGTTTCGAATCGTGAAATAAGGAGAACTCATGCACAGGAAACTCCGAAGTTCACAGAGCAACTAGAACTTTGCAATTACACCCAAGACCTAAACATAATGCTGCGATTGCTGCGTAGTCCTCTGTAATCAAATAAACTTCCATCCTGCAACTGTAAACGTTTTTGATTTTGGATATTATGTAGCATATTATGTACCGTACCACATCTAAAAGCTGCACCTATACACATGCCATCATTTCTACACATGCAGCAGTCCCTTGTTGTGTGCAGAAAAGTTGTAGACTGTGGGGCAAGAGAGAATTCGTACTAGCAAAATGAAAGAATTGTATTATTATGATCATGAGGACTATGTGTATTATATAATATAGGTACAAAGAAGAAGAAACGTGCACTATTGGATCCCTTCAGTAATAGAAGTATGTAGTACGTGTTTGCTTAGTAGGAGTCTTATTAACTGGAAGCATTTTGAAAGTAGGGCTTGGAGCAAGGCATAATTCCAGGAATGGGATCTAGTTAGTGTGGAATAAGTTTTGTATGAGGATGAGGAGGACGAAGACGACACTGGAGTGTGGCAGAGACAGAGACGATGGAGAGATAAAGAGACAGACGAATCTGCGGAAAGATGATGTGTCTGTTTAATGTTGGGCGAGTGAGAAAGTGTAATAGAGTAATGTGTGTGCGAGTATATTGTGCTGTGTGCTGAACTGCTGGAGCGCATTGTACACAGCTCTTGTGCAAGGTTGATGGATTCCATTGGAAAATGATTCGATACGGGTAAATGGAATACATTAACAACACTAACTCTTTTTTCTCTTCACAAGAGTCTCTTTCCCCAACAGTTTCCTTCAGTTGACTTGCAAAACCAAATCGCATTAATGCAGTCATGTTACATTATCACATTAGAAAGCAGAAGAATGACGGCATGCGAAGAGACAGCAACTCTCTCCACATATTTTATATCCCCTCAATAGCATAGACTTACAAAAAAACCTACACATAGACACACATACATGCATACATGCATAGCATGTATTTCACAGCTTCACACTGTCTCCATTTAAAGAGAGTAGTGGGAGGAGGAATGGACGTAGTGATTTTATTTTGTTGTGTGGGGTTGGTGAGAGCATTACAAGTACACTTTCCCTAACAACAGACCTAGCACGTTCCTGCTAGGTGCGGGGTGATATATAGGATTTAACTTTGGCATATGGAAACATTGACTGGTAGTACATATTGTGCAAAGATGGTTAGTTGAATGCAAGATGTTTAGTGGGATCTATTGCATCTCAGCAGCAAGGTATATGGCAGATTGTGTATGTCTGTAGTACACAAGGAGCTTCTTGTTTGCTAAGGAGGAGGGAAAAGTTAATGCGAGTCAACTACCAAAGTCAAGGCAAAAGAGAGGGCTAATCTTGAATTTTTCATGATCCACAATCCATGGTATATGGGATGAAAGAGAAAGTTTTGGTGACACACAGAGGAAACAGTCGGCACAGAGCTACGAGTCAATTCAATCCCTCATACTCTGAGTGGGCAAGTCTCTTGCAACACTGACGTTTCTCCTCTTCATCTAGAAACATGTGTTGGATGGAGCTACCCTTTTCATCTCTGAGAATTCTGAAGGAATCTTTAATGTCCTATAGCTCCAAAAACTGTAGAATGTATACCTTCCTTTGTGTGTTGCACAACATCACCCCACTCACTCCCCACGCAGTCATACCACAACTGTCAGTGTCAACTACAATTTTTGAAGCTGGTAACTGCTACAACTACGCCGGTGTTAATGGGAAAGAAGTACAGACAGGTATTCTGTACCGTGCCTGTATAGGTAGGCAGTAGGTAGCTGTATTGGATAGGTTGAAGGGACTTGTGTTGAGGAGGACGAAAGGAAGAAGCTACGGCTAAATACGCAGTACTTTGACTTAATCTTCTGTCCAGAGAGTTTTGTATTGCTTTCTCCTTGTCATTTACTTTGATGATCTCCTTTGGTCTGCCAATGCCACTATATACTTTGCTCTCTGTGGAATACACAAGAAATATCAAACGAAAATGTCAAAATTGTGTAGTAGATTGTGGTCTAGACAGAAAGCAAGTATCTGCCCTGTACAGCTGCCCATGACTTTTCATCGTAAAGATAAACCCTCAGCTATACTAAAGTGGCTCAGTCTTACGACTTTTCCCTCAACGGCAACTACACCATGTTCGTCAAACGGAATAGTGGAGCCATATCAATCATATTAGCCATATGCCTACTATTCCCTCGTCAAAATTTAAACGAGCCCATGTACATGAGTGCCTTCTATATAACTAAGCACTTCCTCCCGCTCCACTGGCTATTTCATTTTTATCAAAATGTCAAAATGCATCTCAGTGAACTTTATGTGCCACATAAATAGCTATAGCAAATGAATACTTTAATTACTCCATTCATTATTCGATGCATTGAGCTATCATTTATTATCTGAGACATCAGGTCATTATTGTGTGCTCTGTGTTGTGTGTATAGATTAATTCATTCCTGCTAATTCTTAAAGAACCAGATCACGAAGAGCTGCAAATTCTTATCAGAGACGTTGTGTCTAATTTGTGGCTATTATCAGTATATATACAGATTTACAGACTTGGCTAATTGGTCATGTCAAACACAGCCGTAAAATAATATGGGCAACCTGCCTCCATCCTGAATGAGTGATTGTGCTTTCAACCTTTTTCACTTTGTAAAAACTAACTAGTAACTAGCTATTGGATTAGCGTTATCGTGAATGTAATTATTCACTCTATTTTGGCCATGAATTTTTAAGCCTCCTCCAGGTCTAATCGGTTTCTAGACAATGATGGAGTGCATTTCGCTCTTTACTGTTAACTCGCGTTAATTGCCAGGATCACACAGAATAAGATATGCAGCTAACTTCGTTTGGGTAAAATGAAATCAGATCTGATGACTTGAGTGCTAGTTGGAGCATATATACAGTAGTCTCATCTGAAATTGGTTTAGGACGAATGCCATATAGAGGCCATAGACTTGTGTGTTTATCTCTTGAATTCAATACCGTCTGTAGTCATGTTCATCCCAAATCTATTGAGAAGCAATTCTAAAGGAATTGAAACGAAACTTTGCCGGTCGGTCTCAGTTGGTTTGAGAAACGGACAAGTTCTTGAGATGCATTTAAATGCACAAACAGCAAGCTGCAAGTACCGTAAATATTCTAATACAAGTGCCCCACTTCTATTGACTGAAATTATGCTTTGCCCTCACTTCTAATGGAGACCCCACTTCTATTAAATCTAGTAAATTTATTTGCTGTTATAAGCACAATCGTGACCTAAATTATTTTCCAATTTTTATTTAGTACATTTTTCATTGAAACCTACAAATTTGTATTGGGTACACCCCACTTGTATTAGAGACCCCACTTCTATTTGCTGAAGCTACAATGTGCCCCCACTACTTAGAGACTCCACTTCTATTGGAAGCCCCTCTTGTATAGAATATTTACGGTAATATGTTTGCTCCAAATGTAAATGCCTGGAAAATCTTAGCAAATATCTCTAGTGCAGGACATTTTTATTGATCGCTTTAAACTTTCTTTTGACTTCGTCAAAACAGCACTCGAAGTATTGATAAGTCTGATATTCGCTCACTCGTGCAAATAGAGTTATGTCAGGCTGACGAAGGAATGTTTTGCAACGCCGACTAGATATCAAAGTTGGGAATGAGCACGATATTTGACATTTGATCTGTCGCATTGTTTTTCCCTAGTTTTGCAAGCAAAGCATGTAGTTATATATAATACTTAATACGTAATACGTATTATTATATACCCTATGCAGCCTTGAGTTGCAAGTGGGTTACGTTTACCTTTTAATATTTTATTGAACACAAGATGGTTGAATATTTAATTCATCCTCGAATTAAATATATTTGGGTACAACATATTTTTGCAAATTCAAAGTTAGAGATTGAAGTTGGAGATTGGAGGAAAGAGTTCGTACTAGAATCTGCGTGCAAATTATTTTTTATGCATCAATGCCCTTAATTGTATTTAACTCTTGGCACACATTCCATTCATACTCCATAGAAAGAGTCTTTCGCAGAGTGTTAGTTTATGCGCTATGGATCCTTAAGATGCAACTTGGGATTAGTTCAGCGTGAAATCCGATTCGGAGGAATTGGTCGAATTCTGTAAGTAGTACCATATTATGCTCCGATATATAGCTTAGTAATGTACTAGGTCGGGGCATAACACGGTACATATTTGAGTTGCAGTGTATGTGAGAAAACCACGGGGATTTCTGGTGATCTGTGGAAGTATTGATTGGTGTGAGGTGAGAAATGATGGGTAATATAAATAAATCCGATGCTTAAAAGAATTGTCCACCGAGAGTCCTAGGTGAACAAGTCATTTATCATACGAAGTTAACAAAGTTATCCACTAAAGCAACCAACATGGTTTTCAGCACCTACTTACACATCACACGAAGCTAAGCATAATATTAGGTGGTGTGAATGACATAGCTAGCCCAGAAGTATATATCTACATAAAGTAAATGAGTGTTTTGTGTGCAGGCATTGATGCTGTTATCGGAAGGAGACCTGAAGGATATGGGAATTGAAATGGGACCGAGGAGGAAACTATTGAAATCTATTGCCGATAGACAGGGAGCAATGGAAAGACCAGGAGAAGTTATCGACAGTCGACTCTGAGCAAACACTTCCCAACTTTACTTGTACTTGTGCTATAGATGTATTCTATCACATACCTGTGTGTGTGTTCTACAATACTATGTGTATAATTCTATGTGTATATATTCTATGTGTGTATTCTGATGTGAATGCTCCCACGTCGACTTATGATATCTCCGTTCGCCAATTCTGCTATATGTCTACACACCACACACCTAGTGCCTCTAGTCCTCCAACTCCTATTACCTCTACTCCCGATGTCCCGATCCCATTCCAGGAAAGAACCCACCCATCCAGGCAAAGTGCATACAAATACTTAGAGAAAGCATTACGGACATGTTAGCCACTTCTCTTCTCCATACATTATACTTATCACCATCCTCACTTATCCCGTAGTTTACTTAGCCCCCAAACCGGGAGTGTTCATTCTACCATGCTTTATTCTCAAGTGTTAGTTTTAGACTGTGCTCCCGTGAAAGGCGTGTATGTTGGAGAGTTGCTGTTATCGCTCCATGTGTCTGCCCCGAATTGTCGACTAGCAACTCTACTTATACGTTACAAACTATAACCTACATACATATCAAAAATCTGTCCATGTGCAAATACTTAATACTTGCCATTATCGATAACTCATTCCATTCCATTCATTCTTCTTACTTTGTCCACAATCCCAATTCAATTTATGATACTAAATACTGTAATTCAGCTACGTCTCTAAATGTCCTAGCCTACAGAAATCCCTAAAATTGGTAATATTGTCCTAATACTAACATTTGGAGAGGATGCAGTTGCTAAAAGAAGAATGAAGTCTTTGTTGCTACCAAAATGACCCCTAATGCTTTAGAAGTTACATCCACTTGGCTTTTCGTCCCGAACTCAGCTGTCAGTTACAGTAAACTGAATGTAAGTTTCCTTCTCTTGATGGTGGCACGGATAAGGCAAAAAGGGTTTCTGCAAAGCTTACTGGAATGCTACATAGTGATATATAGAACTATTGTGAGGATACTTCCTATAACTCGCACTCGCACACATTGTGAAAATTGAGGTCTTCAGAGACTCCAGACCATTTTGTGTCTTCCCGACCTAGGTTACATACAAACTGATACGGCTGTTTTCGTTCCTCTTGATTGAGTTACCTTGCTACAATATCCGACAGAAAGGAAAAACTTAAAATGCTGCAATTTTTAATTAAAAGCAGAGCATAGGATTGTGTTTAACTGGTGAAATTTGTAATTGATGATCTTAAATATACATTTTGACGTAATTTATGTAAAGAGGGTTGTGTACATTGTCATTGTAAATTGTTTATCGTTCATCCAGTAAATACAATATTTAAATACCACACACACACTTAATGAAAATAAATGTGCCAAAACGGTTGTAAGTCTTAATAAGTAGTACATACGTTGTAATATGTATTAGCACGCTAATTAAACCAAAAGATCGATTAAATAGATAATTATGGATCATTAGGGGTATTCAAAATCTTTTCAATTCTTATTTCTCACTTCTGGATTATTCACTTAAGAAATTGAGTTCCCTTAGCTTACTTATTTCTTAAATTCCTTACAGCTCACCCAGGTATTGCGTGAATTTTAAACAGTACGCTCGGCACATAAAGTGACGGATAATGAGAAGTGTTTAATCAAAAAGTAAAAAATTTGAATACCCCTATTGTGTTTGTGCACAATTAGTAGACATAGCATGGCTTCTACAGCCATGCTATGTCTACACAATTAGGTTCTCAACTGGTACAGTTATAACTAGAAACAATAATTTAGGTCCTACTAGCTAACTTGTTTCACCCCAGCTTCATTTTTAAACCAACAATATTCACAATTTACATGAACATGTTCTCCCATTCCGCATTTTTCTAATAATATTCATTAATTCTTACATGTGTAATACTGGATAGTAATTAAATTAAAAGTTGTTGTTTCTACTAATGATAATTTGTGCTAATTAAATGCACGTGCTATGATGCATGCAACATAATTCTGCTTTCTGCAATTAGGAACATCTTAGCTAATTATAAAACACTATGAAGCGTGAGTAAGAATAAAATGATTAATAATAAGCTAATTATTAATTTCATAATGAGGGGAAATGTCAACAACCATGTCAATAATTCTTGATTTTTAAGTTACCATAATGAATTGTTAATAATTTA
>JAQFYB010007592.1:0-10649 GCA_034694085.1 Pogonognathellus longicornis
CTATTTTTGCCAATTTTTACTGCTATTTCTAGCGCTATTAACTACTGTTTTTGGTGCTTGCTATTCCTTCCTTTGATTATAATATACACACTCTAGGTGTAGCAAGGGTTTGGTTTCGGGGGGATGGACCTCAAAGCATGAGGTATATGTCGATGTAGGTATGAACAATCAACTCAACATATTATACATACCATCCATTGATAGTTGGTTTTATTGGGATTTCAATGAATAAAAATGAACAAAGCAAGACTGTTTTATGCAGGTTGGATTTGATTCTTGCAAGTGCTGAATTTTTTGTAGAAGTCCGTAACGACTACATCTTTGCTTTCGCAAGCATAGGCTCCCATCTTGTGAAGTCTGGCAAAGTCTTCACAGTCAATTTTCTATAAAAATAAAATTAAGTGTTAAAAAGTTAAGTATAAATACTGTTCACGCAAACAAACTAATTTGTTTTAGTTGCTTTGTAATCTGTCGGAGGAAAAAACTTACTCCATCTCCGTTGCAATCCTGAAAAATAATCAAACATAATTAAGTTAGCTTAAAACCATGTTATTTGCTAATAATACATACCTACTGAACCTGTCCAAACGATTGCGTCAAGCAATTATAGTATCAGTATATCATCAGTAGTGTAAAGGAAAACATAATGGGATTTAATTTAAAACTACCTTAGCGTATTTCTTTGTGTATCCGCGTATGGTTTCACTGGCGCAGTAAACATCCTTGACGCACTCTGAATACGCTACAAGGTTAATACATTCCAGTTAGTTAAAGTCGTAATAATGATATTATTGCGAGGCTGTTGCAGAAATGTTTTTTATTTTCTGTATAGTTTACTCGTAATTTCGTGTTACATACCATTTGGAGAACTTGGATCTGTTCCTTTCAAATGAAACTTTCCCCCATCGGCCCAGAACGGCCAAGAAATGAGAAATGGTCCACAGACACCTGCATCCGAACACCCTTGCTTTAAATTACATCCGGTACTGGCTTCGCAAATACAGCCTAAGCACTGGTCTGAAATTTCTTGCGAAAAACTCGAGTGACAAATGGCAAACACCACCAAGCTGAAAATTACTGGAAACGAATTCATCTTCAGTAATTAATGAGAGAATAAGTAAAGTATTCTTTTCAAGGAAATGTTTCAAAGAATAAACTATCAGACGATTTCTCAGAAATTTTCCAAAAACCTTATCCCGTTAATCTGTAATACCTTTCCACTAACTCTATGTACCACTACTACCAGTATAATTAAGGAAAGAAACTAAATTTGACGAACAACACGCAGAGACACACATGAGATCTCGCTTGACAATAACAATTTTAAGTGAGACGGAGACACACAGTATATTCTATACAAAGCTTTTCACAGAATAAACCAACTAAGAGAGACCCAGAGTTTATATGCATAAGGAAAGGTGATGCATTCCAAGAACAAATTCTAGTATGAACTTGAGCGTGTGACATCCGCATATAAACCCTTTGATTATATTTTCTTTGCCTACATGGAATCATCCAATTTTGGACTCTCTAGCTAATCCTTAAAATGTTTTTATACACATGACACATACATTAGGTATATATCATTGTAATCATACTATAATCATATTGTAACGCATTTTATGTTAACCTTAATGAAATACATTATGTAGTCACCGTATCTTAGTAATAATTCCTGGTAAGGGCTAACAAGACCATGTCGTACATGGAAAGGTACTTGAATTTATGTTTGGACTCTTAATGACATAAATGCATACACGTATTACGTATACATACATACAGTACATTAAGACATAGGATTGTTGTAAATGGATTGTACAGGTAAAATTCACCTCCAGAATTTGAGGTACACGTACACAGTACAAAACAATTGAAGTACAGATACATTGTTGTAGTGGATGTAACTTTGATGATGTTCGTGCAATGCAATGCTGCTAACTGTCTGATGAAATACCGAGTGGCAAAAGTGGCCTTGGATTGTTTTGGTTGTCTTATGTATATATACAACTACGTATAATATTGCCTACACTAACAGTGGTGGTCATCTTCATTCGATGTTGTCCATTTCCCATTTCTTTATACCATTAAATATTGTATTATTAGTATATGTACTTAGTACCTACATAGGTACAGATGGGTATAAGAAAAATCTTAAATACGTACAGATATACCGTCGCTTTCCTTCATAAAGAAACATAAAGTGCATCCAACGCAAAAGGTACTTGGTTTGAATCAGAGAGATCCTCCTCCTGTATTTTATTGTCCTGCTAACCAAATGAATGATATGAAGAAAATCAAGAAGATGCAAAAAAGATTTTATCCTGCCACAATCAGCCTAGTATAACTAATTCAAGCAACTACAATTATGAACAAGCATCTATTTATGGTTGGGTGATGATGGTGTAAATAGGTACTTACAGTACTTAAGATTCTTACTTCGTACATGCTTTGAATATCTTGTGGTGCATTCATATGTGATATAATATCTTAGCTGCTAATGCAGTAAGGACATAAGACAAGTAGTTTCTATGTTCTACCCCTAATTAATAATATCAGTAATTAGTTAGCTCCCTGTTCCATGCTACAACTTCTCTACATCCATTAGTATTGCATTTCTATTTCCACAGATCATGTTATATACAACAATAAGAATAACCAAATATGAAGGTTATGTGTATTAGTATTTGTAAAATCGTCGGAACGAATTATTTAAAATATGCTTCAAAGGCTTTCTTAACTACTGACTTACATACTTAAGTTCAAAGGATTCGTATGTGATTTTAGTACCTGTAATGTATAGGTAATGAAATAATAAGTAGGTACCTAGGTATCTAACATTTGAACATAAAAACCTGGAAAATTATAATCTAAAATTATTAGGGAACTACTTTACCTAGGTACCTACACACTTAAATTGAATATTATTTTTACTTCAGTCAGACTGATGTAAAGCGCGTTCACATGTATACGTTGTACTTGTTTGTAATTGTGTTATGTTCACACAAGAAATTTGATGTACCTCTGAGTCCCACTCGACACTTCCCACTTGAATCTGGACAGGCGTTATATAAAAAAGTTTGTTTTCGATAATCAGTCTAATTTACGGCTTGTTCCACACGTTGTAAAACACATTGTGCAAATTGACGTTTCAATTCTTTGGGTTGATGCTATCAGGACGTGTTGATGTCATATGTGAATTTCCACGGTTCTGTAGAAAAATTGTGGCTCATACTATCATAGGTAGCCAAGGTGGTTGCACAAACAATTCATTATTGCCATTTTTTGCCCCGGGATGAAACATAATGAGAAGATTAGGTTTACAAACGTGTCTGTCTTCGTATTTTTCTTTTACAAGATATGGTAAAGTTATCAAAGTGATGGTTTGTTGTTAATAGGAGTATTGCATGCGAAGTGTTAATGTTTTTCATAACAATTAACCTTAAACGTTGCTCTTGAATATTCTCAAGGTACACAGACAGACTCCAAAAGAAAGAATGTGGAGGACACAGGATTTTCCCCAATATTTATGCATAGATAGCTTTTTCAGAACCTTCTGCTGGTAGGTACCTACAGAATATTTCTGTAAACTTTACAAGAAATGCCTAATACAACATTGGGTTTCTTTACTGACAATTGTGGGTAGTGGGTAGGTACTGAGAAATCTTAAGTTAGAAAAGGTAAAGAACCTTTCTATTGCTCAAGGGACATTACGACATTACTGTAGGTACTATATAGAGTCGAGCGTCTATTTATGTCATGTATTGTAGGTACCTGTTAATACCGCGTAGGTACATTATATACATAGGTACATCTCAAGATTTTTTACAGAAAATATGAAAATCATTACATTTTATAAGCATCAATTATATTAAAATATCTAAAAAAATAGGAAACTACCATGGGAAAACTGGGTGCGCTTTCACATCTAATTATTACCTTGTTATGAATTCATAATTACGTTTGCAGGTGCACAATGTTGTAAATCGTTGATTAAACCATGTAGAAAGCTTGTTCTTAGGTATTACAGTGAGTTTAGATGACAGTGTTCGCAGTATACGTGACATAACTCAAGTGACAGATTTATTGTCATGCAGATTCCAGAAATGTCACGCTGATACTCACTCAGTCAGCCAGTTTTATTATAATGAATGTACACTCAGCCATAAACGGAATCTTTGGGCATTTCAACATTTGTAAAAGTTTATGCATGGAAAAAACTTTTTTCTTTTTGTACAGTGCAGTGTTCCTGTGTTGTAGTTGTTGGCTCTTTGTTCGAGACTTTCGTTCGTCATGCAAATTTTCGCCTAGGTAGGTGTTGTTAGTACATAGGTATATATTATTATTATTAAAAATGAAAGATACCTGTTAATAATAAATTACCTATGTGAAATTCAAACATGAATACACAGAAATACAGAATAGTGTTGTTTAATGCTATTCGTGTAAAGTGTAAAGTGAAACTTTGCTTTTATCTATTTCTCTCTATGTGTGTACACATGAACAGGATAGTTTTGTGCGATGGAAATCGCCATTATACACGTTTTATCGTTTATACAGAAAACTATAGAAAACACCACATCCGGATATATTTAAAAACGTGTATTTCTGAGACGTATTTACTAGAAATGTTTTTAAGCAAAAATTGTTTTGTACATATGTTTTTACATATCTGGAGATTCATCTTGCATAACTCTTGCAAAGCCCAAGGCGTCTGTCTGCTCTCCATGTGTGTAAAACCAGTATGCAATCCAGCTGCGACAAAAATTCGCAGCAACTTTATAAGTTAAGAATATATTTTTATGTTACCTACTCATTGTGTACCTGCAACTTTATGGTTCCCTGATTTCGTAAATAACTACATTCATTCAGCAACCCTCTAAAAAACGATGAAAAAAACGTTGTAGTAGTACTATTTATTAGTGTAATTGCACTAGTATTTCCTTACAATGCAAATCCCTAATAAATTGCTGCTTGCACAATAAATGAAAAACACTTACCATTTTCAACATTGAAAATTTTATTACGTGTAAATGTCGGTCACAGTATTGTATAGTCCTTCCCAGCCTTAATATGGTTTTAATTAGGTACTATCTTCACCCTGATAGGAAAATTAAGATCCTTCCTTTCCAACATGACTCAACGTTGTATACCATAACGAGTAAATAAATAACACAGTACCTCAATTACATCGTTTTATACCTTATCCTGCAGATTTTTTCCGCTGATTCAAGCTGATTTTGAGAATGTTTACAGTCTAATCTCAACTCAAGAGACTGTGAACACATTAACAACCATAACAAAGCAAATGTAGCAAAAAATGTGTATACTTGACGAAATTAGATTAAGATTTAGCAACAACGCACACGTGTACCTATTTGCATTTGAAACAATGAAGCTCACTGCCTTCAATTCTTCAAAATAAGCATTGCATTTGTATGTGTAGTAGTGAAAAGGCAAATTGAAATTTGCACAAAGACCTTGAGTTTGTTGAAACTTATTTTCCATACTTTGAACAGTCATTCTGAATATTCAGAATGACATGTTCACCTGGAGGCATGAACATCTACACCAATGATAACGTATGTGTATGTGAGTAAAATATAAAATATGTATAACAACTAAAGTATAACAACTACCTTAATGGTTTCTCGGTTGAATATGTTAAGTGTATTCAACAATGCAATATCATTAATTTTTTCCCCGCAAACAATGTTTCCTCCCTATTATTAAGCACATTTGGTGAGATAGATCACCCCGGAGGTCTCGTGTTCATCCTACTTAATCATAGATACACATCTAGAAGACTTGATTTTATCCAATCCTCATTTCTCATGGGTCATCTCATGATAAGACAGCAACAGCGGTGGTAGTGGTAGGTTGATTAAATGCGATCCAATTACATAGCTTATTCAAACCTAGCATTACATTAAATCGATTGAAGGGGCTATTGCATGTTATTGAATTTTTGCTTTGAAGATTTCACATGTTTATTGCTAATGCTAATGCTTACAACAGCAATTTGTAATTTGAAGTTGAAGAAATGTGTAGAATAAGCATTATGCAGAATAAAACATGCAATGAGAGACGAATGAACAAATGTAAACTAAATACAAACAGAACACGTACAGAAGAAGTATTATTTGTTACATAAATTTTATTTTAACTGAAAGAAATACACAGTACAAAATAAGTTAATATACCTCTCAAATTCTGTTGACTTGTTTGCAACTGTACACTGCATAAAGGGACAGTAGCAACTTACAATTAATATTCCCATACACCTAGACCTATATGTATTCATACAGAGTGCGATATAGTACAGCTACAGCTATTACTTTTACATTAACACTATATTGAACCTAGTAGTTTACTTAAAGATTATATTATACTAATTGTATACACATAAATACGTACAAGTACAATTTGCATTTACCTCAACACATACCTAGTACTACTAAACAAATGCAGATAAAAATGTTCGCAAAAGCTTCCTGTATATATCTTTGCTGCGTGCAATGTCAATTGAATTACAATCAACACATAGTTGAATACTAAATGCTGACGGCATACATTACTCTTATACTATAGTAAAACACAATACTACAAAGAATTTCTTTCTTTTGATTGTTCTAGACAGTTCCCATGCTTGATTTTGTTTTTCAAACAATTTCTCGAGTTGATTTGATAGCTTGGTGTTGATGTATGTATGTACGCGAATGACTGTAAAATATATGGACTGATATAAACAACTCAGCATCTTATTTGCTCTTTGTTTAATTTATCTTATGTGAAATTCACACCAATAGTTCCTAACAAAAACATATACAAGTAATGTATAATGTGTCTCACTGTGTCTCAATGTGTCTTAATACGTGCCATAAGTGCCAAGTGCCAACAAATCAATTTAAAATGTAATTCAAGTAGAGTAGAATACAACTAACAGTAATACAAAATAATACCGAAGCAATTCTACAAAGACATACACTACCTGCATAATATGAAATGCAACTTGGAGCGCTGACTGTAATACAACACGGTAGTTTTTACAAAGTATAAAGTAAAAGATTGATACAGTCCAGTCAAGCTTGTTAGTGTCAAGAAGGTTAAGCCTCATGATTCATGACTGTACCAATTCGCAGGCAAACAAGCACAATGCACTCGTTTCTCTTTAGTAGTTTTACTCATTGTCTACATAGCTACTTCATAAACATATACACAAGTATTTCACTAATACCTACACACGCGACAAAAACTATAACATAGTACTGATACCCTGATACTGCCTGATAGCATCATACAATACAATGAAGCTCAAAGTAAACGAGATACTTACAGTCAGCAGAACCAGAGCAAATGCCTTTGCCTTGATGACGAACCTACTTACACGAAAAAACAAGTCAAACAATAAGCAAAAGTGGTTTATCTACATGTTATACTTCATTCAAACATTATTTAATTAGCAGAGAATGTTCTATAACATCCATTTCTTCCCATTCTTAAAATCCTCACGAATTTATCAACTAATTAATTGCAAGTTTGAGTCCCATATATGATGGCCACGCATAGGATTACTACCTTCACTTACTACTCATACCATACCACCATGTTAGAATACAACTACAAGAAAAACTTATTCGAATCAAATTTAATTACTGTTTACAAATCATTTCTATCTTTCTTCGTTTAATGTTGAAATGAAGCTTCTTAGTAATGAAATGACGAATCAAACGCATGAAAAAAATCCTGTAAAAACCGTTCTTTTATAATTAATTACAGTAAACAACAATAACAGTACTACATACAAAGCGAATAAACTTGGTATAATGTACAATATATACGTATGTTGTAGGCATGAATGTATTTTCCCTACTTTTTTCACCAAAAAGTGTAAATTTACGTCATTTCAATTTGGTAATTCAATGATAAGTGCTGCTATGCTATAGGCAGGTATTTGGATGTGAATCACGAGGGCGGATCCATCGGATGAAGGTAATGATACAATAACAAGAAAGAGTAGAGTGTAATCATTTATACGTTGTATTATATTAGGCAGTAGTAGGCAATGGGGAGTAATACTTCATCCGGGAGTCATATGGTCTGTAAATCGTCGTAATGATAATGTAAATGGTATTTATAAATACAGTGCAGTGCAAAGTACGCGGAGTACATTAGTGGCTTGGTATGGTATAATATTTCTGTGATAATTGACTGGGTGTTATTCGTAGCTCCATGATGTACATATGTATGTATATGTGTGTGCGTGTAGTAGAGCTTGTGGAGGTATACAACAAATATATATAATTCTCTTGATACTTTTCTTGTGTTTTACAACGCTATTTTGCTCTCATTGTGGATGTTTCTTTCTGGTTGAGAAGATTAGGCAAAACAAAATGTATCAAGGTGTATCATTGAGATAGTTGAAGAACTTTATCAAAACATTGACGGAACCTCCTGTAGAAAGGCGTTTTAGGAACGCGTGGATTACCGCAGTCGGTTGCACCCATCAAATGGATTCGTCCCATGCTACAAATAAAGGTTAATGAAATTAACGCCTATTTAACGTATACTTACTTACTCTGGATGGACTAGCTAATTCAATGAGTGTAATAGTGATGTATATGTATCGTCTTATCAGATCCTGTTGACCATCATCCGATTCTACTAGTACACCTAATACCTATTTAAGTACTTATTTAAAGTGAATGCGTTTTGTTCTGTATCCGGGTAGGATTCCATTCTACTATTGCTAACGCAAAAATCCTTACTTTTATGTAGTAAAGATAAGTTAAACATGTAACCATTTCTGTAACTACTTACGTAGCAATTCTATTCTGGCTCTATAAAAACTAACTAAAAACATTTGGCTAAAGGCAGATGTAAAGTTGCATAAGAAAGTTACGTAAAACTTCACTTACTCGTCGCAGTCAATGAGTCCATCCCGGTTACAATCCTAAGGGTAAAAAACAATTCATTAATATTCTGTAAGTCTCCTCTATTAAATTACTCAAGACAAGTTTCAATGTGTATGATACGTATTATGGTCTATATATACAATAGGTACTTTTGCTACATTTATTGTTTTATATCACTGATGTACAAATGTATACTTTGTATACAGGTAGGTACTATTTATTTGAGTTGTCTTTTAAAAGCATTAATATAATATTAGGTAAAATGAGTCGCACAAAAATCAAGTTCTTGTTGCATTCTCTGACAAAAATAAAGATTTAGAGCAATTCGACCTTGTATAAGAGTGCATGAAATCAGAAAAACGACGAAATCTCATAAAAATAATTGGCTTAAGGTCGACATGATTCTATTCAGTTGACGAGGAAAAAACTGCTCGGATTATTTTGACAGGTAGTAATTACGTAGAATTTAAAAGCGAGACAATTGCACACACTTACTTTTTGGTGAATCAGCATGTAAGTTCTCACACTCTGAAAAAACGGAAAACATTGACAGCATTATAATAAATTTCTCAATTATATTCGTGACTATATTATCTTGATTAAAAAATCGAGAAAAAGCAACTTCATTTCATGAGTAACCATGAATCAAAGTAAAGAAGTTGTATACAACTTTTGCTATATGTATAAATGCTACTACGTATGTGTATAAAAGTAACACAAGATTTTAAGTACCTGAGCCGAACAAATTGGATCATTAGCGCAGTCCTCAAATGCTGTTGAATAAAACAAACAAAGTTACTATTTGGTAAATTGCTACACTCCCTATGTACATAACATTGTGTAATCTTCCCCAAGCAAAGTCATTGATGTATTTATAACTTATATAATTCATTGCATAAATTAAGTACATTTTATAGCCTGCAATTTCTGGTTAAAGATTTAACACCTATGTATATCGATTAATTATACATACAGTTATGCAGCGGACGTAGTAAGGAAGACATCAAAATTAATAGATGTGCATATATTTGATTGCAAATTATCATATGAATTGACTGCTGTTTCTTCGTCTTTGTATAAACTTATGATTACTGACTACATTGGCCATGTTTGCAGTTGTACAAGTTTATACGTATGTCCGCTTGTGTATTACAGTAGCAATTAACAATTAAGCAAATACCAAAATATTTAAGCAATAAGTAGTCTCGAATGTGTTAGAAAGCGAGAGTAGCATAGGTACTTAACAATTAGTCTAAATTTCTTAATTTGTACTTAGCAATTGTGTGAAATAAAATTCAATGATAATGACTTATTTTCATTACACTGACCTCCAGATCTGTCGGCTCTGTCCCCCACAAGAGTCAATTGACCAGCGTCCAACCAGTATGGCTTAGAAATTAAGAACGGTCCACAGTACTTCCCTTTGTTAATGCATCTCGTGGTCAAGTTGCAATTTGTAGAAGCTTGACAAATACAAGCTAAACAAGATTCTGTCATTGGATTGATTGGTCTTCGTTTGCCTTCCACTGCAATATAAAATAATAATCTGTAAAACTATCCATAGTAGAAAACTTACGTATAGTATGCAGACAAATTAGCTAAACTCTGTATTCAATATTGAGTATTTTAATATTGATACTCCTTACTAGTACTAAGCAACTTAAGGAGACTCTGCCGTACAGATGATAATAAACCAGAAAAAATCAAATATCTCTTAGCCGGAAACTTGTTAAGAAG